>VKON01002892.1:0-17657 GCA_009741485.1 Malurus cyaneus samueli | reverse complement strand
CTTCCACGGCACAGGGAGGGACAGCCGGGGACAGGGGACAGTGTGGGGACACCCAGAGCCCTGCGGAAGCCCGGGGACAGTGTGGGACACCCAGAGCCCCGGGGGACAGGGGAACCTTGGGGACACCCAGAGCCCTGCGGACCCCGGGGACAGTGTGGGGACACCCAGAGCCCCGGGACAGAGGACAGTGTGGGACACCCAGGGACACCCAGGGACCCAGAGCCCTGCGGAGCCCGGGGACAGTTGGGACACCCAGACTCTCCGGAACCCCGGGGACAGTGTGGGGACACCCAGAGCCCTCCGGAACCCCGGGGACAGTGTGGGGACACCCAGAGCCCTGCGGAACCCCGGGGACAGTGTGGGGACACCCAGAGCCCCGGGGAACGGAGCTCGTGTGGCAGCGCAGCAGCCTGGATTGCCCCGTTCCTGCAGGAAGATAAAATGGATAAAGTATGGGTATTTACTCTTCTCCGCTCGTGTACACAACAGAATTGTGTTTCTGTTAATGGCAGCTCCGTGCTAATTGCCGTCATTAACAAAGTCAGGCTTTAATCTCCTCAATGTCTCTCCTACCCCTGTGTGCGATGCGCTGCCTCTCTGCTCTGAGATCTCTCCCGAATTCCCTCCTCGGACACGATCTGAGCCCCGGCGGGGTTCACCCTCCCCAAAAGCCTTTTTGGGGTGCCTGTGCAGCCCCCCCCCCCCCCGGTGCCGGGCATGTTCTCAGCTCCGCGGGATCCAGAGGATCCGGTGGCGTTTCATTTCATTTCATTTCATTAATGGATCTCGTCATCCCGCGGATCCAATTCTGTCTCTCGCAGCGCGGTGGCGCCCGGAGCAGCATATGCCACAGCAGATGGCACCGGCTCCATTCCCAGCGAGAAATCACTGCAGAGCTCCCTCTGCCTGGGATAGAGCCGGGATCTTGTGGGGGACAGGCTGGAGATGGAAAGGGAGAAGGAGCAATGACGGAAAATGAACCGAACTCTGAGCGTCTCCATCGTCTGGAGCCTGAGAAGGGAACGGAGCTGGGAAGGGTCTGGAGAATCCTGAGGGAGCTGGAAAGGGGCTCAGCCTGGAGCAAAGGGGATCAGGGGGGACCTTGTGGCTCTGCACAACTCCCTGACAGGAGGGGACAGCCGGGGGGGTCGGGCTGTGCTCCAGGGACAGGGACAGGAGGGAGGGGAACGGCCTCAGGCTGGGCTGGGGAGGGATATTTGGGAAGTGGATATTGGGAAGAAGTGAGGGAGGTCTGGAGACAAAACTTCCCTCTGGCTGGAGGATGGGATCATTGCCATTCTCCTCCACCTCGGACGCCGATCACACAATAGCTCCGTGATCCGATTTCCGAGGCAATTACATTTTAATGAGCTGTGACCCCTGAGGTGGGAGCTGCCACCTTGCCAGCCGAGATGCGAGGTAGGATTTTTGAAGTATTTATATTTATCTATTTTGTTCTGTTTTCTGAAATTCTTTGAATCTGATGATTAATGTTTACTGTCCTGTTTATACTTTCCTGGTATCGACGATGATTATTTTGTGCTATAAAATCCAGCTGCGCCATCTTGAAGACCCCTTGTTGTGGATGCTCGCCTAGGGTCTTTATTAACGTGGATTTTTATGTTTGCTTTCTGACCTGGTCAGTGGAAGGGCCCCGCACCCCGTGAGAAAGGTTTATATTTATTTATTAATAGAACCTGTGCCTTGAGGTCTAGGTCGGCTGTTCCTTCCTGCTGGTGATCATTTTCAACGCGGGGTCACCATTTGTGCTATATTGACTTGTCTTGCCTCTCTGCTGCGGTCTCGTAATTCCAACAGAGCTCAGTCCTGGCCTTTGGGGAAGGGACAAATTTTAGATGGCTGCAGAGCCTTGGAAAGTCTGGTAAAGAACTCCGTTTCTTCTGTATTTTTCTGTATTCTAAACACAGATAAACGTGGAAATGTACGCCTAGTCAAGGGTGCACGCAGTTGAAGGATATGCAATGAACCTAATGTTTTGTGGTTTTTTACGTTTGTTTAAGGTGTGTTAATTTTAGTATGCATTTTGTGTAGGGTTTTGGGGTAGTGTATAGGTATGTTGGATATATACAATAGATGATGTGCTGAGAGACACTCGTAGGCTGTACATTCACCCTTCATGGTCTCCCTTCCAAGTGACTGATGCTGGGTTCAGATGAGACAGCGTGGGTGCCTTATGAGAGTATTCATCAGATCTGCAGCATGTCTGACTGTGCGTGGAGATGTCTTTATTATAAAAATAATATTATAATTAAAAAACCAGTCCATAATATGCCTTTTGTAATTTTTTCTAGTGATGTGGAATCAAATTCCAGGAGGCGTCAATTCCTTATATTAAGGATGAACGAGAGGTTTATTGGATTCACTACAACCATAAGCCGCCCTTTAATTCACCCGCTCCCTGTATGTCACATGTCGTCCTAAGAAACTCAGTGATTTATCCTTCGACGGACTACGCTTCGTTCTTCTCTTTCGGTTTAACATTGGATGTACTAGGAAATAACATTACTTCTTTATTTTATTAGAGCCAATATACCGTTTTTCACAGTACTTCCAGAACCTGGCTGTTTGGATGTGTTAGAGTTGCGTACTAGACCTCTTCTGTCCGTCGTTTAGTGGCATTTCAGGTCACATCTCGATTGCTCTTGCAAGGTGTCAAGTGTTAGATAAGGTTCAGGGGGTAAACGGCTGCAAGATGTACTATGCAGCGTCAGTTAATTAATGTGACCCTAAGAAGGCTTTATCAGTTTACATGTACATTTTGGAGTGAGAGGGTTATTTATTATATGTGAGATAAGTTATTTTTTCTGTGTTGTTTTATCTTTTTGTGTTTAAATAGATGAGCATATTGAAATTAAGTTATTTTTTATATTTTAGGATGAATGTGCCTAATCGATTACTTCATTTTGTTGTGCAAGGAATGACGTCCAAGGAAGATATCTATGGTTTACGTTAGAATGAAATGTAGTCTGAATAATTGACAGTTACCTGATTTAGTTAGATGTTCAAGTAATGATCTATATTGTTGTTTGGTGTATGTGTGTGGAATTATTATTGTTTTTTATTTTCGCTTGCTTCGGTTAAAAATAAGAGGTTGGAGCTGAAAATAAAGCACTTCATATTGATTTTTGTAGTTGATGGAAACGTTGTACCAGAGTATACTTCACTTTTTTTCTAACTTACTTTTTTGGTATTCTAAGGGGAGCCTCGGGAGTGCTCCCCCAGCTTTCCTGTGACCTGTCCCCAGCCCCAGCAGTGTCCCCTGTCCCGCCAGGGTTCTGTGACAGCTCCGGGATGCTGCAGCGCCCATGGGGCGGGTGGGATGGTCAGTAGGGCCGGACATTCCACCCTGAGAGCACCAACACGGCACTCGTGAGCTCGGAATTCTGTCCTGGAACCACGGCAGAGCGGGCAAATTCCGGGCTGGAAGGAGGAATAAAACCCAAGGAATAAAAGGCGGTGAAATGCACAGAGCTCTCGGCTGCCGGGAGAAGCTCTGTCCCGAACAATGCGAGAATAGGAAAGGAGCAGCAAATGGGGCCATTAGCGGCACATCCAGCTGGGCAGGCTCTTCCTAAAGCCTCGGCATTGACACGGAGCGCAGGGGCCGCTCCAGCACGCGAGATGGTGTTTGGGCAAATAGCTGATTATGCTGGAAAATGGAGATTTGGTCGAGCAAAGCTCTCAGCGTACCGCTTCTCCAGTCACTTCATCAAAAGACACTTGCAGGATTTTTTTTTTTCCCCCATTTTTTGGGGGCTGGTTTTAAAAATGATTCTGAACAGGCACAGCAGTTCAATTGTAATAATTTCGTCACGTGGAATGTTTTGATTTTTCATTTTCGTTTTCCAGAGCTGCTTCGTTTCAAAATTTAACAAAATGCAATGATTAGTGTACAGTTAAAATGAGGAGAGGGAAGCAACAAGCTGAAACCTTTCCTCTGAGATAGGAAAAAAATAATATCCTATCGCTGTGCATCCGGAAATGATATTTTTTTTCTGATTTGAATGGGGGGACAGGGGTAAGACTGCATTTTTAATTTTGTTCTATTCTTTGGGTTTTATTCTGAGCCCAAAATGCATTTAAACAAGTTATTTCTGCAATTCTCCCAATTAAAATGGAACAGCTTATTTCCCACAGCGGAGAAAAGGCTGCAAATAGAATCCCGAGGAATTAGGAGGAGCAGGAGCCTTTCTTATGAAAATGCAAAGGTTTCCAGCCCGGCAGCTGACGGCTGCTCTGCTTTGGGATGGGGGTTTGGGGCTGATTTTCATCCTGGCTGCTGCAGAGATGTTTCCTGAGCAGGGAGGATGGGATTCACCTCCGGGGCTCGTTAGGGGCCGCTCCCGGGGTTGGGACCGCGCTCTCCCCTCTTCCCGTGCCCAAATCGCCCGCGGGCACGGCACAGGGAAGGTTTGTGCTGCCTGTGACAGAGCCACGGCCAGAGCCTGCTGAAGGATGGAAACACTCCCCAGTCACGGCCAGAGCCTGGTGAAGGATGGAAACATCCCAGAGCCATAGCCAGAGCCTGGTGAAGGATGGAAACACACCCCAGATAGCCAGAGCCTGCTGAAGGATGAGAACCCCGAGCCATAGCCAGAGCCTGGTGAAGGATGGAAAACACCCAGCCATAGCCAGAGCCTGCTGAAGGATGGAAACACCCCCGAGCCATAGCCAGAGCCTGGTGAAGGATGGAAACATCCCCCAGCCATAGCCAGAGCCTGCTGAGATGAGGAAACACCCCAGCCACGGCCAGAGCCTGCTGAAGGATGGAAACACACCCCAGCCATAGACAGAGCCTGGTGAAGGATGGAAACACCCAGCCATAGCGAGGCCTGGTGAAGGATGAGAACACCCCCCAGCATAGCCAGAGCCTGGTGAAGGATGGAAACACCCCCCAGCCATAGCCAGAGCCTGGTGAAGGATGGAAACACCCCCAGCCATAGCCAGAGCCTGCTGAAGGATGGAAACACCCCAGCCAGCCAGAGCCTGCTGAAGGATGGAAACATCCCCCAGCCATAGCCAGAGCCTGCTGAAGGATGGAAACATCCCCCAGCCACGGCCAGAGCCTGCTGAAGGATGGAAACACACCCCAGCCATAGACAGAGCCTGCTGAAGGATGGAAACACCCCCGAGCCATAGCCAGAGCCTGGTGAAGGATGGAAACACCCCCCAGCATAGCCAGAGCCTGCTGAAGGATGGAAACACCCCCAGCCATAGCCAGAGCCTGCTGAAGGATGGAAACACCCCCCAGCCACGGCCAGAGCCTGGTGAAGGATGGAAACACCCCCCAGTCGCTCCTTCTGCTCATCCCAACCCCTGTTATCACACTCGAATGTGCTTATCACACCGACAGGTTGGAACAGCTGCCCAGGGCACAGGGGGAGTTCCCGTCCCTCGAGTGGCTCCAAACGTGCGGATGTGGCACTTGGGGACATGGACAGTGGTGGCCTTGGCACTGCTGGGGAATGGTTGGGCTCAGGGATCTCAGCGGGCTCGTCCAACCCGAGTTATTCCGTATTTCTGTGACTCCAGAGATCTACTGGGGAGGGAGGGAGGAATGGGGGTGGTGAAGGGCATCCCCCAGAAGTGACCCTTTTCCTGGGTGAGCAGGGAGCAGCGACTGAGCATCTCTGGGCTCGCTGGTTCATTCACAAAACTCCCTCAAATTCTGTTGGAATCCTCCAGCCCTGGACACGGGGAGGCTGTGAGGCCACATCGACAAACAGAACCAGGAGGGGAAGCAGAAATGGGGTCTTGCCCATGCTGATGGAGGGGGTGAGGGAAGGGATGCCATGGGGGAGGGATGGAGGAGGATGGGAGAGGGATGGGAGAGGAGAGAGGATGGAGAGGGATGGGAGAGGGATGGAGAGGGATGGGAGGAGGGATGGGAAGAGGATGGAGAGGGGATGGAGAGGGTGGAGGGGATGGGGAGAGGATGGGGAGGGATGGAGAGGGATGGAGGGATGGGGAGGGATGGGAGGGATGGAGAGGGAGGGGAGAGGGAATGGGGAGGGATGGAGAGGGATGGGGAGGGATGGGAGGGATGAGGGGATGGGGAGGATGGGAGGGGATGGGAGAGAGATGGGAGAGGATGGAGAGGGTGGGGAGGCTTGGGGACAGATGGGGAGCCATGGGGGAGCCGTGAGAAGCGATTCCATCATGGGATGTTGCTCATTTACATTCATTTCTCCTTTCCAAACTCTTCTCTCTCTCTCGCGCTCCGGGAGAAAATTCCTGTTTGGTTTTGGAGGGAAACTTAAACCATCACCATTGTTTGCTGAGGCTCTGTCCAGACAAAAGAAAGAGTTTTGCAATGTCAGCTGAGACTCCGAGGGGATCTCCACAGGGGATTCTCCCAGGAATGGCCCTGCGTCTCTGGGGTTTGTGGCACTGGAGGCTGTTGCTCTTCGGTGTTCGGGGAAGGGGAGGTGAAATTGTGTTATCGCAGCAGGGGCTGCACACGAAGGCAACGCACTGATGGTTTAAAATGAAGATTTGCACAGAGGGTTCGATGCTGCAGCTCTTGGGAAGTTTTGTTTTGTTTCAGTTTGTTGCTTTTTAATTTGTTTGTGGTTAGTAATTTTGTCTCGCAGAATCATAGAATAGTTTGGGTTTGAAAGGACCTTAAAACCCATCGAGTTCCACACCCCGGCCTCGGGCAGGGACACTTCCCTCTCGATTTTCCTCAGCAGGAGATGTCTCCCAGATGAAGTTTCCAGGGTCGCCACTTCCCCAAAAAGCTCTCACAATAAACCATGGACCCGTCAGATCCGTCAGAACCACCCATCCCATCCCCTGCTTTACTCACGGCCGAAATGAGAACCCTCCCGGGGCTCTAATGACCCGGAGGCAGAGAAAATGAGGCTCTTTTTTATTTCAAAGGTACAGACTTGAAAGTCCTTAAGTCCACACAAAAGGTGCCGAGATCACGAGGCAGCTCGCCAATGGAGGGCTGCAATTCTGCCGCTTTCGTTCCACCTCACAAAGGGCAAATCAAGTGTGGAAATAAAGGGTGTGTAAGTGCAGGGAGGGAGAAGGGAGGGCACAGCCCCTCCTTAGCCCTAAACACCCCCATTTCCCGCTCTCCCGTCCCTTTTCCCCTCTCTTGTGACCCCCTGTGCCATTTGGCTCGTTGTCCATCCCTCGCAGTGGCCACAGAGCGCTCCGAGCGCATCCTCTGCTGCTCGCTGGCGCTGCCCCATTGTCCATAAAGCGAACAAACGCGGCACAGCTCATTTCCCGGCCCACAATAAACCCCATAATCCTCCCTTTGTGCCGGCAAAACGCAAATCTGCCCTCCTGGCACGGCCCTGCCCGTCACTTGTGTGGGCTGGATATCACAGCTTGTTTGACAGAAATGGCATCAATTGGCCCCATTTGGAGCCCAGCCTGCCGAACCCGCCCGTAAAGCCGTGTCGGGAGGAATATCTCTGCTGTATCATCAGCTGATTTAAATACTAACGAGCCAATAACCACATCGGACTGGAATAATGGCCATAATAATAGAAGCCATAAAAACCAGAGGTACCTGCAGTGCTCGCAGCAATGTTTCCTGGCTCCTTCCTTCCTTCCCACCCGGGTGTTAACCCTGCTCGCAGCTCCCTGCAAGAGGAGGGAAGGGGCTGTCCACTCTTTTCATTAATATTATCATCATTGTTATCATTATTATTATCATCATTGTTATTATCCCGGAGCTGCCCAGCCCTGGGGGTGCCCAGTGGTGCCAGAGCAGGGGACGGGCACTGCCCTGCGGCACTGCCTGGCCCTGCTGGTCACCCAGAGTGGCACAGCCCGGGGCACTGCCCTGCTGACCCCAACGGCTCAGTCTCCCAAACCTGCTCAGACCCAACCCACCGTCCCAACCCGGCTCAGCCTCAACCCGCTCAGTCCCCAAACCCAGCTCAGACACCAAACCGGCTCAGTCTCCAAGCCCGGCTCAGACCCCAAACCCGGCTCAGATCCCAAACCTGGCTCAGTCTCCAAGCCCGGCTCAGACCCCAAACCCGGCTCAGACCCCAAACCGCTCAGACCCAACCAGCTCAGACCCCAAACCCGACTCAGATCCCAAACCTGGCTCAGACCCCAAACCCGGCTCAGACCCAAACCCGGCTCAGACCCCAACCCAGCTCAGACCCAAACCCGCTCAGACCCAAACCGGCTCAGTCCCCAAACCCGGCTCAGACCCCAAACCCGGCTCAGATCCCAAACCTGGCTCAGACCCCAAACCCAGCTCAGACCCCAACCCAGCTCAGACCCCAAACCATCCCCTGCCCTGTCCCTGAGCCCCCACAGGACCCCGCAGTGTCCCCTCAGCGTGTCCCTGTCCCCTCCCCAGCCAGGATCCAGCTTGCCTTGGAGCAATGAAAAGCCTGGAAGCCCCTGTGCCTCAGAGCCAGAAATAAATGCAGCAGATCTAATCCTGGGCCCTATTCCAGGCTCCCTTTGTCACTTGTGTGCTGTGAAACCTGGGGGAAATCAGTGCCTTCCTCTCCTCCCTCAGCACCCACTCTGACACGGACAGACCTTGGGGAAGATTTGGGGGCTCTCCTGTCGGTGAATGATGAGTCCCGGGCTCCTCAGAAACTCCAACTAATTCATCATCACCGAGAGGAAGGAGCTGTGCAGAGACTCTGAGATTTCTGCAGGGATGGGGCAGATATTGCAGCCCTGAGCTCCGAAATGGCATCTCCAACAGAGGGTCCTTCCTGAGCTCCTGAGTGTCCCTGGATGTCCCCTGTCCCTGTCACACCCCGGGATGTCCCCTGTCCCTGTCACACCCCGGGATGTCCCCTGTCCCTGTGACACTCCTGGATGTCCCTGTCCCTGTGACACTCCTGGATGTGCCCTGTCCCTGTGACACCCCGGATGTCCCTGTCCCTGTGACACCCTGCCCTGTCACACCCTGTCAACCTGTCCCTGTCCCCTGTCCCTGTGACACCCCGGATGTCCCCTGTCCCTGTCACACCCCGGATGTCCCTGCCCTGTCACACCCGGATGTGCCCTGTCCCTGTCACACCTGGATGTCCCTTCCCTGTCACACCCCGGATGTCCCTGTCCTGTGACACCCTGGGATGTCCCCTGTCCCTGTGACACCCCGGGATGTCCCTGTCACACCCCGGGATATCCCTGTCCCTGTGACACCCCGGGATGCTGTCCCTGTCACACCCTGATGTGCCCTGTCCTGTCACACCCCGGGATGCTGTGACACCCCTGGATGTGCCCTGTCCCTGTCACACCCCGGGATGTCCCCTGTCCCTGTCACACCCCAGCCAGGTGAAGAAGCAAATGTGTCACTTCCCACCTCCTGTCCATCTTTCCTTAACGTCTCATTTATTTACCATTGTTTTATTCCTCTCCAATTAATTCCTATTCCTCACTCGATTTCCCTTTTTAATTCTCTTATTCCTTTTTTAATAACTTATAGTTTTACTAATTGACCAAGGAAGTCAGGGATAAGAATATTATTTTTTTAATAATCCATTTTACTGCTGCTCCTCATTTCCCATTCTCTTGCTGTTCCAGCTCTCTGATGTAACTCAGGAGTGGATTTTCCCATTTCCAGCCCCCTGCTTGCCACCAAGGTTCATAAATCTGAGCAGGAAAATTAAAATAGCAGTAATAATAATAATAACAATGGTGATAATAATAACCATGATGATATAATAATAACAATAAGGGTGGATAAAGCTGTAGCAGTCTGGAGGCCGAGGAGCGGCCGTGGGCAAAGCACTGAGAGCTGATGTTGTGCCATGGATTGATGCAGAGCTTTGCAAACATGAGCACCCACCAGTGCCCTCTGCAGCCTTCATTCACCAAAATCCCCCCAATTTAGCACTGGAGCTCCTCTGTGCAGTGGAGCCCTCCAAGAGCTGCTGGCAGAGGTTTGGGGCAGAGTCCGGGGCTGTGCCAGACCATGGAAACCAGGGATTGGACCCATGGCACCACCCGGGGCCAAGGCTGTGCTGAATCCCACCGACCTTACCCAGCCCTTACCCAGCCCTTACACAGCCCTTACCCAGCCCTTACCCAGCCCTTACCCAGCCCTTACCCAGCCCTTACACAGCCCTTACCCAGCCCTTACCCAGCCCTTACCCAGCCCTTACACAGCCCTTACACAGCCCTTATACCCCTTACCACCTACCCACCCTTACCCACCCTTACCCAGCCCTTACCAGCCCTTACCCAGCCCTTACCCAGCCCTTACCCAGCCCTTACCCAGCCCTTACACAGCCCTTACCCAGCCCTTACCCAGCCCTTACCACAGCCCTTACCCAGCCCTTACCCAGCCCTTACACAGCCCTTACCCAGCCCTTACACAGCCCTTACACAGCCCTTACCCAGCCCTTACCCAACCCTTACCCAGCCCTTACACAGCCCTTACAACAGCCCTTACCCCAGCCCTTACCCAGCCCTTACACAGCCCTTACACACCCCTTACCCAGCCCTTACCAAGCCCTTACCCAGCCCTTACCCAGCCCTTACCCAGCCCTTACACAGCTCTACCCAGCCCTTACACAGCCTTACCCAGCCCTTACACAGCCTTACCCAGCCCTTACACAGCTCTTACCCAGCCCTTACCAGCTCTTACCCAGCCCTTACACAGCCTTACCCAGCCCTTACACAGCCCTTACTCAGCCCTTACCAGCCCTTACCCAGCCCTTACACAGCTCCTTACCCAGCCCTTACCAGCCTTACCAGCCCTTACACAGCCCTTACCAGCCTTACACAGCCTTACCAGCCCTTCACCACCAACCTTACCCAGCCCTTACCAGCTACCAGCCTACAACCCTTACACTTACACAGCCTCACTTACCAGCCTACCAACCCTTACCCACTTACCAACTTACAGCCCTTACACAGCCCTTACACAGCCCTTACACAGCACTTACACAGCACTTACACAGCACTTACACAGTCCTTCCTGCCCCTCCAAAACAGGAGGGGTCCCTGGGCTGTGCCAGCTCTGAGTGACAGCAGGGACAGGACAGTGACCCCGGGCTGTGCCAGCTCTGGGTGACAGCAGGGACAGTGTCCCCGGGCTGTGCCAGCTCTGGGTGACAGCAGGGACAGTGTCCCCGGGCTGTGCCAGCTCTGGGTGACAGCAGGGACAGTGTCCCCGGGCTGTGCCAGCTCTGGGTGACAGAGGACAGTTGTCCCCGGCTGTGCAGTGGGCCAGGACAGTGTCCCCGGGCTGTGCCAGCTCTGGCTGCCATGTGAAAAGGAACGTGCTGGAAATGCAGGGTCTTGGTGTAATGACCTTTAAATATTCCTCCCAACCCCAATCTCCCCATGATTCCATATCTGCATAAAGCAGCAGTGAAATAACAGATTTTTTGGACCAAACAAGAATCCGTGAGTAGGAAATGTTCTTTGTCGTGGCAGTGGCTGCCGTGGCCATGTCCAGACGAGGAGAAGATGCTGTGATCACACAAGATAGGGGAGAAGATGGTTTTGATCACACAGATAGGAGGAGAAGATGGTTTTGATCACACAGATAGGAGGAGAAGATGGTTTTGGTCACACAGATGGAGGAGAAGATGCTGTGATCACACAGATAGGAGGAGAAGATGGTTTTGGTCACACAGATAGGAGGAAAAGATGGTTTTGGTCACACACATAGGAGGAGAAGATGCTGTGATCGCACAGATAGGAGGAGAAGATGCTGTGGTCACACAGATAGGAGGAGAAGATGGTGTGGTCACACAGATAGGAGGAGAAGATGGTTTTGGTCACACAGATAGGAGGAAAATATGGTTTGTCACACTAAGAAAGATGTTTGTCACACAGATAGGAGGAGAAGATGGTTTTGGTCACACAGATAGGAGGAAAAGATGGTTTTGGTCACACAGATAGGAGGAGAAGATGGTTTTGATCGCACAGATAGGAGGAGAAGATGCTGTGGTCACACAGATCACTCCTGCCTGCCACAGAGCCCTGCTGAGGGCAGTTTGGGGAGCAGAGAGCAGCTCCGACTGTGCACTGTGCTTATCACACAGCAGCACACTGCCAGGTTCTAATTCACCATGGCAAGTGTCTCTGTGAGCTGGTTGAAGGCAAGAAGTGATAAATTGATGGAGGATCCGGGCTCACAGGCAGTGACCTTTGAGAAGGATGTGATGGGGTGTCACTGTCAGCGCTGCTCTGCCCCATGGCAGCCACAAAATCAAACTGTGTTTGGGTGTGTGGGGTCTGGAGGAGCTGCTGGGCACACAGAGCTCCAGCACAGTGCCCTCTGCTCCCCTGGGCAGGACATCCCAGCAGGGAGATGGCACCATGGAGATGGCACCACGGCATCTTTGGTGGCTTTGGAGGTGGCTTTGTCCTGTCCAGGACTGCAGTGTCCCGCTGCAGGGACAGCAGGGACAGCAGGGTTGTGTCCTCTGGGAAAAACAGGGGTGCCACAGGCAGGGCTGTGTCCTATGGGATCAAACAGGGGTGCCAGGGGCAGGGCTGTGTCCTATGGGATCAAACAGGGGTGCCACAGGCAGGGCTGTGTCCTATGGGGGTGAAGGATTATTGTCACATGCAGAGGTGGCACCGAAACAGCAGGAAAAACAAAAACTTCCCGACAGCACTTTTCAGTGTTGGAGAATTCAAGCATTGCTTTGTTCATTTGGTCGGGATGTGCAACAGAAATCGTTCCATCCAACATTGCCTGGCTTGTGCAGAGAAATCACTCATGTTTTTTTAGCAGATTTTTCACATGTTTATACAGACAAAACCCAGAGAAATTCAATTGGTTCAATGCCCATTGGTCCCAAATTACACAGTTCTCAGTAACTGGTTTCCATTGGTTATTGATCCCTTCTCCTTCGATGCTGATAAAGTCCTCATTCCTCATTCTCTTATTGATCTGTCCCCAACCAGCCCCCTCTGACCCACGGGGACGATAATGGAAGCTGCTGTTCATTTATGTTCATTAATGTTCATTAATGTTCGTTAATGGTCACTCATCTCCTGAGCATCCTCTGGCAGCTCCCTGCTATGGAGGGGTGAAACTCATCCCTGTCCCTGTCCCTGTCCATCCCTGTCCCTGTCCCTCTCTCCTGTCCCTGTCCCATCCCCATCCCTGTCCCTGTCCCCACACCTGTCCCCATCCCTGTCCCATCTCTGTCCCATCCCTGTCCCATCCCTGTCCCTGTCCCCATTCCCTGTCCCTGTCCCTGCTCCTGTCCCTGTCCTTGCCCAGGGAACGGAGCTTCTTGGAGAATGTTCCTGTGGGCGGCAGAACACGGACGGACGACAGGGACAGGGACAGGGACAATGGGACAGGGACAGGGACAGGGAGGGACAGGGATGGACAGGGACAGGGAACAGGACAAGGACAGGGGCAGGGACAGGGAATGGGGACAGGGAATGGGAGCTCCCAGATGGAAACTGGTCCCAAAAGGAAAGTATTTTCAGGTGTAATGCAGGGCAGAGGGAAAAGAGCCTGGAGGGAGAGGAGCAGCCCATCCCTGTCCATCCCTGTCCATCCCTGTCCATCCCAGCAGTGCCAGGCCACCCAGGGGTGGTGGGACCAGGCCATTTGGGCTGCAAAGCTGAGCCCAGGCACTGCTCCCAGTTCCTGCACCTTCACTGCAGGTGAGATACATTTTACCAATGCCTGACTCCCAGTCAGGGTTTTTCACAGCAGAATTTCATTATTTCTGCTTGCTAATGAAGATATATTTGTAAAAAAATCAGAAAAAAACACAAAAAACAACAAACCAGGTTACCCTGGAGACCCCATCATTTTAAATCCAGGCTGGCCAAAGCTAACTGGAAAACACCCAGTGGGGGACAAACCCTCCCGAGCAGAGAGGAGATGAGATGCTCTAATAAGATCTTTTCCCATCTCTAATTTCTCTGAATCGAACTGCTCATGCAGAAAGCAGCACTGGGAGATTTGGAAAGCTATTTGTGTGGGTAATTGACATTATTTTCTCTGCTAGGCACTACGCCCAACTTCCAGCGTTAATATAAACATTTTTTTTAAAAATGATAGCTTGTGCTTTTTTGTGGGCATAAAGCAGCATTTGTATTTACAGCCAAAATGCATAATAAATAAATGAATACATTTGGTAGAATATTTTATCTCCCTGGATGAAAAGAAATAAAATCTATTCAGGCTGACCAGAAATGCTTGTTCACTCTGGCTGGGCTTAGCAAAACATTTTGGTTAAAAGCACACAGTGAAGATGGGAAATTTTTTGAAGGATGTAAAATGGATTTTGATTTCTAATTTCAGCTCAAAATCCTTCCTTTCAGGAGGTTTGAAGTGATATTTCAAATTTGACCTCTATTAGCCTTTATTTTTAGAAAAAGCTGAAACAACTAAGGGTTTATTACAGGTTTGGTTCAACTCACAATCAAGTGCATTGTTTGGGTTTTTTTAGCCTATTTTGTTTGTGGAAGGGTGATTTTTAAAAGCTGGAGCTACACCCACACATTTTTCCTCCCATGTCTGCCATGGGGAGCTCCAGCTGCAGTGACCCTGAGGGATTGGAATGGCTCTGGAATGGGTCTGGAATGGCTCTGGAATGGCTCTGGAATGGCTCTGGAATGGCTCTGGAATGGATCTGGAGTGGCCATGGAATGCTCTGGAATGCTCTGGAATGCTCTGGAATGCTCTGGAATGCTCTGGAAGCTCTGGAATGCTCTGGAATGGCTCTGGAATGGCTCTGGATGGCTCTGGAATGGCTCTGGAACGGCTCTGGAAGTGGCTCTGGAACTGGCTCTGGAATGGCTCTGGAATGGCTCTGGAATGGGCTCTGGAAGTGGCTCTGGAATGGGTCTGGAATGGTTCTGGAATGGCTCTGGAATGGCTCTGGAGTGGCTCTGGAATGGCTCTGGAACGGCTCTGGAATGGCTCTGGAATGGGTCTGGAACTGGTTTCTGGAATGGCTCTGGAACGGGCTCTGGAATGGGCTCTGGAATGGCTCTGGAATGGTTCTGGAGTGGCTCTGGAATGGTTCTGGGATGGCTCTGGACGGGTCTGGAATGGGTCTGGAACGCTCTGATGGTCTGGAGGTCTGGATGCTGGAAGGCTCTGGAATGGCTCTGGAATGGCTCTGAATGGCTCTGGAATGGCTCTGGATTTCTGGATTTGTTCGCCACCCTCCAGACCCCAGCCCTGCCCATCCTTCCATCAGTCCCGTGGGTTCCTTGGCTGCTCCCTGGGGGCTCTGTGCCCCAAACCAGGCCCACGGGATGGTTTGACATTTCCTTTTCAAAGAGCAGGAGGGCGGAAGGAGAGAAGGGAGAGCAGAGGTTGTTCAGATCAGCTGTTCCTGCCCTCAGTTCTGTTCCCCATTGCCCAAATCCCCCCTTGCACCTTCCCCATCCTGCAGGTCCTTGCAGGGCGCTGGGGGAGGCAATTCCTGCCTTTCCCCTCTCCTCTCCTGCTGTTCCTTCCCCTCCTGCCCTGCCCTCTCCAGGGTGATGCTCTGAGCCTCACCTTTCCTTGGCAGCTCAGCCCAGGGCCCCTTCCCAAACATTTCTGATGGTGCAGAGCAGGATGGAGTGGGTCAGGAAAACAAGGGAATAATGCAGCTCTGCTGCTGCTGCTGGAAGGCAACTGCTCCTTTCCTTCTCCTGGAGCCCTGGTGCTGCCAAACATGGGCTCCACCCCATCCCTGGAGGTGTTCAAGGCCAAGCTGGACACTGGGGCTGGGAGAGGGGTGGGGTGACCTTTAATGACCCTTCCAACCCAAACTGGTCCATGGTCTGTGAGCCTGAGAGGAAACTCAGATGGATGCAATATTTAAGTTATGATCTCCACTCTCTGGCTTGGACTTCCAGCCCCTCTGTGTGTGCAGGCTCCTGTGACCTTTGGGACAGCTCAGATTGGCAGAGCAAAGCACAGCATTGAGTTAAATCCCTGGTCCCAGAGAGGGGACAGAAGTGACACAGTCATGAACATCCTCCCTGATTGGCAAAGCACTGAGTGGAGGGTGATGAACAAATAGAAATCAGCTGGCAAGAAAAAAAGGAAAAAAAAAACCAAAAAACCCCAACCTGTCACGAGGTGAAACTGAACCTCCCCCAGTGAAATGCAGAGGTGAATACATTAAATGCAAAATAAACCTCATTGTGCTTCCAAAGGGAGGCTATGGGTCGATGGCCCCATCCTGGGACCAGGAATGTATGAAATGATGTTTATTTTCCTGGGAAGGATGCAGATGATGTCTGGATTTCGTTACAGCCCTGTCCTCAGTACCTGTTATCAACTGTTATTTTTATTTCTACTATTGAAATATGTTGGAAATTTCATTTGAAATTTTAAAAATCCAACCCCACAAACCACGAAAAAAACCACCTGTGGTGAGATTCCCATTGACCAAGATTTGATTGAAACCACAAGGAGACCACAGCCTTCCTGGGAACCTCGCAGGAGTCAGGACAGAACAGCCCGTTCTCGTCTTAAACCCGGGGTAAGGGTTTAATTGATGTGTTGTGAAATCCAGGAAGAGCCAAGATTTGAACCAAGAGCTGTTAAACCAGCCCCATGTCACAGTCCCAGCCATGGCAGCTCTGTCTGGGATGGCATGAGAGGTTCAGTGTCCATCCAGGCCCTGGAACCACCCTGCTCCTGGGAGGAGAAGGGGATTCGCTGCCTCCCATCAGATCATTGCTGCTGCTGCAGTAAAATAGAGATAATACAGCAAAGAAACAACACCACCAAACTTGTTATCAGTCCTTCCTTGCTTATTCCTCCCACCAAACATTTCCTATCAGCATTCACCAGCTAATCTTCTCCTTTTGTCACTGACACAAAAACACTTGCTCATTTTGTGTCATCTCCAAATGCTGCAACAATAGAAGAATGCAGCCATTAATTACTGAAATTACCGTTACAGGAGAAAATTACAGTCATTAAAACCGAGGTGAAACTCATTTGTACTTTCCTCAACTTCTCCTTTTTTTGTGAAGTTACCAAGTTAGTGCCTCCGGTAAAGACCCCGGAATGCAGGAACGGAAAAGTTTGGGAAATGTGAGTGATGCTGTCACTGTGAGGTTTCTCTGCATCACTGAGGCAAAGGCTCCTTTCCTTTCTCAGCTGTGCTCTTGTCACAGAGCCACAGAATGGGCTGGGCTGGGTTGGGTTGGGTTGGTTGGGTTGGTGGTGTGAGGGGTTGGGTTGGGTTGGTTGGTGGTGGTTGGGTTGGTTGGGTTGTGGTGGGGGGTGGTTGGGTTGTGGGGTGGGTTGGTTGGTTGGTGTGGGTGGGGGGTTGGGTTTGGGTTGGGGTGGTTTGGGCTGGGTTGGGTTTGGTTGGGGTTGGGGTTGGGTTTGGGTTGGGTTGGTTGGGTTGGGTTGGTGTGGTTGGGTTGGGTTGTTGGTTGGGGGTTGGGGTGGGTTGGGTTGGGTTGGGTTGGGTGGTTGGGGTTGGGTTGGGTTGGTGGGGTGGTTGGGTTGGGTTGGGTTGGTTGGGTTGGGTTGGTTTGGGTTGGGTTGGTTGGGGTTTGGTTGGGTTGGTTTGGTTTTGTTTTTTAGTTGTGTGTGTTTTGTTGTGTTTGTTGGTTGGGTTTGGTTTGGGTTTGGGTGTGTTGGGTGGGTTTTGGGTTGGTGTTGGGTGGGGTTGTTGGGGTTTTTAAAAATCTCCCTTTTTTCTCCCCCCCCTTGTTTGTTTTTTTTTTTTTTTTTTTTTTTTTTT
>VKON01002891.1:195713-211831 GCA_009741485.1 Malurus cyaneus samueli | reverse complement strand
TCTCTGTATCCAGAGCGAATTCCAGCTTTTTGCCCCAAATTCCCGCTGCCTCACCACCCTCGGGGCTCTGCATTCCCAAAACACACCCCAAAGAGCACCCGGGGAACGCCGAGGAGCCCATCCCTGGCTCCGGACCCTCCGTGCTAGCTCAGGATGGAGAAACTGAAAGGGAAAGGGAGCAGCCCTTCCTCGGGGAGTTCACAGACGGGGAACCGCCCTGAGAGCACCGCAGCCAGCCGGAATCAGGGTGTTTCCCTCCTCTCGGGAGGAGTTTGGGATTAAAATCACCCCTGGCAGAACAAACCCCTCAGATTCCCCTTCCCCATCCCGCTGCCCTCAGCCGGGAACAGCGAAAAGCACAGGAGCTCAGAAAATCAACTTTTCCCTCGGGACTTCAGCTGTGAAGCCTCAAGAGGCTGTGAAAGGAGCAGGAAATCAGAACGAAATGAAGTTCTGCACTTGCAGCTCCTCGCTCAGCGGTCACCAGCGGGGACATTCCGGCACTCTCAGCCCCTGGGTGGTGCAGCCAGCACCGAGAATTCACCCCCGCCAGGCGGATTCACCCGGGGGAGCCGTGGAAGCTGAGCCCAGGGGCGGTTCAGAGGGAGGCAGCACCAAACTGGGCGTGCTGGGAGGGAGAATGGGGCACTGGGCGTGCTGGGCTGGAGGTGTGGGGTCAAGCAGGACCACCCTGTGCCCTCCTCAGTGGCCACATCATTCTCCCAGCTGTGCAGCCACGCTCCAAAATCCCAAAAATCACCCCACAGACAATCCCCAGAGCAAGGGGAGCAGCGCAGGGGGGAAAATCACCGGGGAGTGCCCCAGTCTGAGTCCTGCCCTATACCCGAGGGCTGGACAGCGACAATCCCTGCTCGGGTCCCGAAAATCCCTGATCGGTTCCCGAAAATCCCTGCTCGGATCCCGACAATTCCTGCTCACACCCTGACAATTCCCGTATCCCGACAATTCCTACTCAGATCCTGACTATTCCCAGCCAGATCCCAACAATCCCTGCTCTGATCCCAAAAATTCCCATCCAGATCCCGACAATCCCCACTCGCACCCCGACAATTTCCGCTTGGACCCCAATGATTCCTGATCGGACCGCAACAATTCCCACCTGGACCCTGACAATTCCCACTCAAACCCCAACAATTCCCACTTGGATCCTGACAATTCCCACCCAGATCCTAACAATTCTCATTCAGATTCCCTCCTGGACCCCAACAATCCCTGCCCGGACCCTAACAATTCCCATTCGGATCCCAACAATTCCCACTCAGATCCAAGCAATTCCCACCCAGATCCTGACAATTCCCACTTGGATCCTGACAATTCCCACCCAGATCCCAACAATTCCCATTCAGATCCCGACAATTCCCACCCAGACCCTGACAATCCCCACTTGCACCGTGACAATTTCCACTCGGACCCCAATGATCCGCACTCGGACCCCAACAATTCCCGCTTGGATCCCGACAATTCCCACCCAGATCCCGACAATTCCCGCCCAGATCCCGACAATTCCCATTTGGATCCCGAGAATTCCCACCCAGATCCCGACAATTCCCGCCCGGCCCCCAACAATTCCCATTTGGATCCTGACAATTCCCAGTCAGACCCCAACAATTCCCACTTGGATCCCGACAATTCCCACCCAGATCCCAACAATTCCCACCCAGATCCCGACAATTCCCATTCAGATCCCAACAATTCCGGCCTGGACCCCGACAATTCCCGCCCGGATCCCAACAATCCCCACCCGAACCCGACAATTCCCATTCGAACCCCGACAATTCCCACTCTAACCCCGACAATTCCCATCCAGATCCCGACAATTCCCGCCCAGATCCCGACAATTCCCACCCAGATCCAGACAATTCCTGCCCAGATCCTGACAATTCCCGCTCGGAACCCGACAATTCCCATTCGGATCCCGACAATTCCCACCTAGATCCCGACAATTCCCGCCCGGATCCCGACAATTCCCACCCAGATCCCACCAATCCCCGCCCGGAGCCCGAGGTGCCGCGGCAGTCAGGGATGATCTCATGGCCGAGGAGCGGGCAGGGAGGGAGGCAGAGCTGCATTTTCACGGGGTGCTGAGCAGGGCTGGGACCTGGCCGAGCTTTGCCGGGCTGACGGATGAGAGGTGGCAGCCGAGTGACCCGGGAAAGGCTCTGGGCTTGTGCCACGGGCACCGGGCGAGCAGCGAGATGAGCTTTTGGGGTGCCCAGCTCACAGCTGAGGGTGGGTTCAGCCCTTTCAGAGGGTCTGAAATGGTGCCAGAGGTTTTGGGCACGCAGGCAAACCCCTCCTCTGCTCCCTGCCCCTCTCCCTCCATCTGTTTTTACAGCAACCATCAGGAAACGTCCCCTGAATTAACCGCAGGTATGAAAATAACGCGGATTAACTCAACTGGACCGAAGATTTTTAACTTCCTCGTTTCCTGAGCAAATTATATCCGAGGAAAGCAAAGGCCAAGTTTGAGATCTGACTGGATGGAGCCCGACTAATCCATTTTAAATGATATTTTGGGTGAATTTGTGCTGGTTCCTGCAGGTGAAACAAACCCAAAGCTGAGTAAAAGGCACAGCCTGTCCTGACCACACCAGCAGATCGGTGCCAATGAATATTAAACATAAAATCAGAGGTGAATTGACAACCTGGACACTCCAGTGGATCCCAAAGGGATGGGAAAAGCTGGTAAAAAATCACAGAATTTTTTGTGGAAGATTTTTGGGCTGCCCCAGGGCAGGGATGTGTAGTAACCAGGACATCCCAAATCCCACAGGGGTGATCCCAAAGGGCTGGAGCTGCCCCCAAGGGCCTTGCTGGGTGCTCGGTCGGGTTCTGTGCAGATCCCTGATGCTCCATGAAGAACGAGGCTGCCTGGGATATCAAAGGCAGCGCAGGGGAGGCCGCAGACACAGGCAGCTCTTTTTATAAATATATTGAAGCGCTGCCTCTGCCAAAACAAGCTTTGATCTGCCGAGGAAAGGGGCCACAACCCTCCGCTGCCTGCTGGATCAGAATTTTTAATTACTCTGCAAAGTGTGAGCTCTCTTCTCCAGGCTCTGCCCCGATCCTCCTTCCTCCCCCTCATCCTCATTTCTTCAGAGCCTGGCGCTCCCAAGGTCAGAGCTGGCTCTGTTTTATCTCTTTCCAGCCCAAACCATGAAATTTATGTGGTCTGGGAGGGTGGAGAGGGTTTCAGGTGTTCTGGGGCTGCTGCTGGGTGCCCCCAGCTCTTCTCAAAGCAAACAGGGGACACCGAGCCCTGATCCCTCTGAAAAAAAATGGGTTCAGGCTCCCGCAAGGTGACATTGCTGGTGACAGGATGTGTCCAGGCCAGAAAGCTGTTTGATTCCTCCTTTTATCAGCATCTGTGGGAGTGAGGTCATGAGAATTACAGGAGTCATGAGGATGACGGGCAGAGTTGGGGATTTCTCAGCACAAACACGGCAGATGGGGCGGGTTTGTCCCCTGCTTGTCCCCTCAGAGAAGCCGGAGCAGCTCTGGGACGGTGGCAGGGGGTGCAATGGGATCAACTTTGGGGTCTCTCCCAGCCCAACCCCAAACCTTTCCCCGGGGCTGTGATTTTTGCAAAGCCCTGGCATCCTCGGAGCAGCTTGGCTGGCACGGCCGGGCCATCCCCGCCGGGCAGCGCCGGTGCCAGGAGGCGACAGCGCGGCTCAGCCCCCACGGTGGCCACGGGGCGAGGGCAGAAAGAGCCCGGGCAGAGCCGGGGACAGCGAAGGGGCCGGGCTGAGGCAGCGCCGGCGGGAGGAGCCGCGGGATGGCCGGGATTGACCCCGGGAAGAGCCGAGCCCAACTCCCCGTCTGGCGAGCCCTCTCTGGTTCCCTGATCACTCCCCAGCTTGCCCGAGCCCTCCCTGGCTTGCCCGAGCCCTCCCTGGCTTGCCCGGCTTGCCCCAGCCTGCTCCCGGGGCTGCTCCATTCGCACAAAGGCTCCGCTCAGCTCCGGAGGATGTTTAACCCTAAATATCCCTGGGATCTTGAAAACACCCCCAGGAAGGAGCAAAGGCTGCTCCAGCCAGGCCCAGGAAAGAGAACGGCCCCTTCGGCTTGGGGGAACATCAGCCCCGAGCCCCGGAGAGGGGTCACGCCCTCCTTTAGGGCGGGCAGGAGGAGATCCTACACTTTTTCCTTCTCCTTTAGGGTGCGTGGAAGCAGTTCCCGCACTTTCTGCTGTCCCTTTAGGGCCGGCAGGAGATCCTACAGTTTCTCCTGCTCCTCTAGGGCAGGCGGGAGGAGATCCCCCACCTTCCCCCTCTCTTTAGGGCGAGAGGAGATCCCTCACTTTCCCCTTGTCCTTTAGGGAAGGCAGAAGGAAATCCCACACTTTCCCCCTCTCCTTTAGGGTGGGAGTAATCCCACAGTTTCCCCCTGCTCCTTTAGGGCTGGCAGGAGGAGATCCCACAATTTCCCCCTCTCTTTTAGAGCGGGAGGAGATCCCTCAATTTCCCCGTCTCCTTTAGGGCAGCCAGTAGGAGATCCCACGCTTTTCCCCTCTCCTTTAGATCCAATAGGAGATCCCACACTTTCCCCCTCCCCACCTCAACCTTGCTCCCCGTTCAGTGCAAATTCCTTTCCCGTTCCTAATGCCAGGATAATTCTCTCCCCAGTTTTCCTGACCAGGTGTTTTTCGAGGTGTTTTTCGAGGTGTTTTTTGAGGTGTCATTTGAGGTGTTATTTGAGGTATTTTTGAGGTGTTTTTCGAGGTGTTATTGATCCACCCCACGGGCAGATAACGGTGAAAGCAGCGCAGGTGACGGGGCAGGAACTTCCCAAATCCCCCAGAGGGCGGCTGTGGGGCCGGAGAGGCTTCCACCCACCCCAAATGGCCCCGAGCAGCCCCGGCCCCACGCCGGGCACCCAGGGGCTCCTCACCTTCATTCCTCTGGTTGTTGAGCTGGTTGAACTGCTCCGTGAACTCCGTCAGCGACTCCTCGATGGTCTCCGTGCGCGGCACCGACAGCGAAAACCTCCTCTTGAAGTTTTTCATCTTGTTCATTTTCCCTCGAGCTGCCAGGGAGGGCAGAGCCCTGCGGGGAAGGGGACAGTGGGGTCAGAGGACTGGGAAACACAGGGATGGACCCCAGAATTGCTGCTTTTTGGGGTTGGCAGCATCCTGACCTGAATTTCCATCCTACAGGTGCTGCTTTTTGCTGTTAGCAGCATCTTGACCTGCATTTCCCCCCTACAGCTGCTGCTTTTTGGGGTTGGGAGCATTCTCGACCTGAATTTCCACTCTACAGCTGCTGTTCTTTGGTGTTAGCAGCATCCCAGCCCGAATTTTCACCCCACAGCTGCTGTTTTTTGGGGTTGGGAGCATCCCAACCTGATTTTTCACCCTGCCCCAGAAGATGGCCCGATCTCCCAGGGCAGAGGGGAGATCCCCCAGAGCTCCGGCCCCAGGAGATGCTCTGAGGTCCCAGCTCGCCCCCAGCTCGCCCCGGGCTCCTGTGACTCATCCTGCCGGGCAGCAGAATCGCCTTAGCCGCAGATCTGATTAAAGCAATAAAACCCTTAAAGGAGGAAAACACTCCTGGGCCCCGGGGCGAGCTGGGCTGGGGCTGAGTAGCCCCGGGAGCGGGCGGGGAGCTCGCCCCGGACCTGGCCTTGCCTTTTGGCTCTTGCCAGGGTCGGCAGAGTGGATGGATCAGGCTGGAATTCCCTGCGATTCCTCCTGCCCAGCACGGGTCCAGCGCTCTCTGGACACCCATCACGGAATTCCGGGATCCCAGCCCGGTTTGGGTTGGAAGGGATTTTAGGATTTGTCCCAGAGATGCTTTCCCCGATGCCAGGGTGGTCCAAGCGCTGTTCAGCCTGGCCTTGGACACTTCCAGGGACGGGACATCAGCGCCCCACCCGCAGCTCTGCCCCTTCCAGGATCAGACTTTAGGAGATTTGGCTCTGTCCCTCTCCCCTTCCCAATTCCAGGGCTGTAGGGACGCTCCTCCTTCATCCTTTACCCTCTGGGCGTTCCAACCTGCCCGCCGGGGGATTTTCCATGAACTTTCACTCTGCTCTCACCCCCCAACCCAATCTGAAGAGATAAATCACCCCTCGGTACCAAACAGACCCCAAAAAACCACCCAGGGATGTTCTTCCCCACACGGAGCGGCTCCTTCCCCGCACATCCTGCACCCCTGGGGCGGCTCGGGTTCCTCCTCCTGGGTGTCCCCGCTCCAGCCCTTCCCTGTGCCCGCTCCGGTGTTTATCAGCACATCCAGAGGGTGCTCGCATTCCAGAGCGATGCCATCAGACCCCGCATCCCGTCTCCAGGACAACGGCAGCGCTGGGGCGGAGCGGGCCCGCATCTGAGAGCTCCAAAGGATTATCCATAGTCAGCACTCGGAATGCTCTGCTTGGGCGCCCGCCAGGCGCTGCGGTGAGGCACGGAGCCCTGCAGGAGGGTGAAACCCCCGAAAATCCCGGGGATTCGCCTGAATCCCGGCAATTCCCACACCCCCGCTCCGCTCCCACCTTCGGCGCCGCAAAATCCGAAAATTCAGGCATCCACGGGCAAAAAAATTGGAATTGGGCCAAGGAACGGGGATTAAAACCGGCAGGGCGAGCGATCTGATTTTGCTGTAACTGCGGCGGGGAGTAAAAACCCGGCTCAAACACTTCAAAGGGCCCCAGAGCTGAATCCCGTCAGGAAAACTGCGGGATCCGGACGAGGAGTTAACGATCCTTTAATCGCCCTCAGCATTCCCCGGGGAGCTGTTCCCGCAGGCATTCCGCCTGGGAATGAACCTCTCCCGCATTTCTGCAGCTGCCCAGCTCTGGAATTCCTGAGCCAGGTATTTGAGGCATCACCAGAGTGTGGGACTGTCCCCTCCCTCCTTCAGCGGGGTTTGGAAACAAAGCTTCCCAGCACTAATTAATGCCCTCAAAAACGAGAAATTCTCCGTTTTTTTTTCCCCTTACCATTTCACCAGACTCCTACCCCCATTTACCAGCCCAAAGAGGGAAAAGTTCGCTTCTTTAACCTTTTTTTTTTTTTTTTTTTTTTTTTTTTTAAATCCCCCGGAGAGATTACCGGCTGTTTACAAGGCGAACTGAACAGCGCTATTCAGCACTTGGTGCTCCTGGCTATTGGGCAGCATCGATTCGCTGCAGCGAGGACCGGAGAAACGGGGAATTCTGCTCCTCGTCGAGCCTTTATTTGCTCAGCAAACACGGCAATCCTGCGACGCTGCGTGTGGCTCCGGGGCTAAACAAACACCCAGCCTGCAATCCGTGCCCCTCCTCGCACGGAAAAGCTCAGAGACGGAGCCGGAGGCGGAGGAAACTCCCCAGCGCAGCCCCAGGGTTCGGCTGGTCCCTTTGGGCCGGCGCAGGTTCTCCATCCCGAGCAGGAGCAGGGAAAAACTGTCTGAGATGGGAGAGATCCCCGCCCCTCCGTGCTGCACATTCCTGCGCCATCAGGGGCTCAGCACAGCCCAAATTCCTCCCGCACTCCGGGTTTCCTTTGCGGGATCTCATTCAGGTCCCCAGAAATGTGTGGAAGGGGGTGGGGAGTGATTCCAGGCTGCTCTGGGGGATCGGAGGGAAATTGCTCAAAATCACGTCAGGGGCGAGGCTGAATTCTCTGCGGCAGCTGGGAATTCTCCCGGGAAGGTCGGAGGGGCAGCCCCCGGGTAAATTCCTGCTGGGATAAATCCTCCCTGGGGTAACAAAGCCCGTCCCAGGAGGATGCTGTGGATCGATCCCGCTCAGGAAGAATTCCTGGAGCAGGAATTGCCCTCCCCGAAAATTCTGAGTGATGAGGGGATGCAGCAAGGCCACCTCTCCCCGCTCCTCATTCTCCTGCCGCCCTCAGCACTCCCATTCCGGGTCCGACATTCCCCTCTCCCTGCCAGGAGGTCAAAATCCCGCAGGGGAGGCAGCGCCATCAATCCCGGTTCATTTCCAGGAGCCCCGGAGCTCCCAGCGGGACCGTGATCCTGCTGGGAATGATCGGGAAGGGAGTCTGGGATCCGCGGGGACTCTGTCCATCCTCAGGCTGCGATTTCCTTCCCTGCTGGGCTGGGCTTCCATGATCACAGGGAATGCAGGAATGTGACTGTGGCAGCCGGGACACTCTGTCCTGACTTTGGAATTGGGAGGGGGCTCGGGAGGACAAAGATCCCCTTTTGGAGTCGGGAGAGGACAAATGTTCTCCCGGGAAATGTCGCGTGTGCTCCCATTCCAGGATACCTCTGTCCTCCCTTTGGAATCGGGAGAGGACAAATGTTCTCCCGGAACCGTCTGATATCTGCTTTTGGAATCGGAGAGACAAATGTCTCCCGGGAAATGTCTGAGTCTGGCTCCCGCTCCGGGATACCTCTGTCTTCCCTTTGGAATCGGGAGAGGACAAATGATCTCCTTTTGGAACTGGGAGAGGACAATTTATCCCCTTTTGGAATGAAGAGAGGACAAATGAACTCCTTTTGGAATTGGGGAGGTCAAATATTCTCCCGGGAAATGTCGAGTCTGGCTCCGCTCCGGGTATCTCTGTCCTTCATTTGGAATCGGGAGAGGATCAATGATCTCCTTTTGGAACTGGGAGAAGACAAATGAACTCTTTGGGAACTGGGAGAGGACAAATGAATCCTTTTGGAATTGGGGGAGGTCAAATATTCTCCGGGAAATTCCTGGGTCTGGCTCCCGCTCCGGAATATCTCTGTCCTCCTTTGGAATTGGGAAGAGGCTCGGGAGAACAAATGATCTCCTTTTGAAATTGGGAGAGGACCAATGAACTCCTTTTGGAACTGGGAGAGGACAAATGAACTCCTTTTGGAACTGGGAGAAGACAAATTATCCTCTTTTGGTTCAAGAGAGGACAAATGAACTCCTTTTGGAATGGGAGAAGACAAATTATCCTCTTTTGGTCTCAAAGAGGAAAATGCTCCTTTTGGAACTGGGAGAGACAATATTTGGTAAGAGAGGACAAATGACTCCTTTTGGAACTGGGAGAGGACAAATTATCCCTTTTGGAATCAAGAGAGGACAAATGAACTCCTTTTGAATTGGGGAGGTCAATATTCTCCCGGGAATGTCAGAGTCTGGCTCCTGCTCCGGGCTATCTTGTTCTTCATTTGGAATCGGGAGAGGATCAATGATCTCCTTTTGGAACTGGGAGAAGACAAATGAACTCTTTTGGGAACTGGGAGAGGACAAATGATCCCCTTTTGGAATGGGAGATGCAAATGTCTCCCGGGAAATTCCTGAGTCTGGCTCCCGCTCCGGGATATCTCTGTCCTCCCTTTGGAATCGGGAAGAGGCTCGGGAGGACAAATGATCTCCCTTTTGAGAATTGGGAGAGGACAATACCCCTTTTGAATGCGAGAGGACAAATAACTCCTTTTGGTAAACTGAGAGAGGACAAATGAACTCCTTTTGGAGTCGGGAGAGGACAAATGTTCTCCGGGAAATGTCTGAGTGTGGCTCCCACTCCAGGATACCTCTGTCCTCCCTTTGGAATTGGGAGAAGACAAATGTCCTTTTGGAACTGGGAGAGGAAAATTTATCCCCTTTGGATGGAGGTGAACCTTTGGATGGGAGGACAAATTATCCCTTTTGGTCAAGAGAGGAAAATGAACTCCTTTTGGAACTGGGAGAGGATAAATTTATCCCCTTTCTGGAATCAAGGAGAGGACAAATGAACTCCTTTTGGAATGGGAGAGGAAAATTATCCCCTTTGAAACTGGGAGAGGACCAATGATCCCCTTTTGGAACTGGGAGAAGACAAATGAACTCCTTTCGTAATTGGGAGAGGACCAATGATCTCCTTTAAGGCGCCGGGGAGTTGCAGCGGGGCCAGCCTTCAGCCCGGCGATTTTGCGCGCCGAAGGTGGGGAGCGGAGCGGGGGTTGGGATTAGCCGGGTTCAGGCGAATCCCCCGATTTTCGAGGGTTTCACCCTCTCTGCAGGGCCCGTGCTCACCGACAGCGCCTGGCGGGCGCCCAGAGGCATTCCGAGTGCTGATATGATAATCCTGGTTGGAGGCGTCTCAGATGCGGGCCCGCTCCGCCCAGCGCTGCCCGGTTGTCCTGGGACGGATGCGGGGTCTGATGGCATCGCTCTGGCCAATGCGAGCACCCTCTGGATGTGGCTGTAAACCCGCGGAGCGGGCACAGGAAAGGGCTGAGACGGGGAACCAGGAGGAGGACGCCGAGTCCGCCCCAGGGGTGCAGGATGTCGGGAAGGAGCGCTCCGTGTGGGGAAGAGCATCCCTGGTGTGTTTTTTGGGGTCTTGTTGGACGAGGGTGAATTTATCTCTTCAGATTGGGTTGGGGGGTGGGAGAGCAGAGTGAATAGTTATGGAAATCCCCGCGGGGGCAGTTGGACGGCCAGAGGGATAAAGATGAGGAGGAGCGTCCCTAAGCCCTGGAATTGGGAGGGAGGGACAGAGCCAATCTCAGTCTGTCTGGCAAGGGGCAGAGCTTGCAGTGGGTGGGTGGGCGCTGATGTCCAGTCCCTGACGTGTCCAGGCCGGCTGAACAGCGCTGGACCACCCTAGATCGGGGAAGTGTCTTGGGATAACTAAATTCCTTCCAACCCAAACCGCTGGGATCCTGGATTCCGTGATGGTGTCCAGAGAGCGCTGGACCCGTGCTGAGGCAGGGAGGAATCGCGAGGGAATTCAGCCTAGATCCATGTCCACTCTGCCGACCTGCAGAGCCAAAAGGCTAAGGCAGGTCCGGGGCGAGCTCCCCGCCCGCTCCCGGGCTACTCAGCCCAGCCGAGTGCGCCCCGGGGCCCAGGAGTGTTTCTCTCTTTAAGGGTTTATGCTTTAATCAGATTGCGGTTAAGGCGATTCTGCTGCCCGGCGGATGAGTCACAGAGCCCGCCTGGGGGCGAGCTGGGGGAGCTGGACCTCAGAGCATTCTCTGGGGCACCGGAGCTCTGGGGGATTCCCTCATGCCCGGGGGACAGGTCATCTTTGGGCAGGTGAAAAATTGCCGGATGCTCTACCCCAAAAAACAGCAGCTGTGGTGAAAATTCGGCGTGTGGATGCTGCTACCAAGGCAGCAAGGGGAAAACGTCGGAGGCTAACGACGCAGCTTAGAGTGGAAATTCAGGTCGGAGAATGCTCCACCCCAAAAGCAGCAGCGTAGGGGGAAATGGAGGTCAGATGTGCTAACAGCAAACAGACATGTAGGATGGAAATTCAGGTCAGGATGCTGCCAACCCCAAAAAGCAGCATTCTGGGGTCCCTCCCTGTGTTTCCCAGCCCTCTGACCCCATGTCCCCTTCCCCTTCTGGGGGATCTCCCTCTGCCTGGGAGATCGGGCTTCTGGGGCAGGGTGAAAATCAGCCATGGATGCTGACCCCCCAAAATAGTTGGGGTGAAATTCGGTGACTGCTACCCCAAAACAGCTGGGGGAATTCGGGTCGGGATGCTGCTAGACCCCCAAAAGCGCAGCTGTAGGGTAAATTTGATTGGCTGCTAACAGCAAAAAGCGACGCTAGGGTGGAAACTCGTGGCTCGGGTCTGCCACCCAAAAGCAGGATTTGGGCCCCATCCCTGTGTTTCCCAGCCCTCTGCCCCGCTGTCCCCTTCCCTGCAGGGCTCTGCCCTCCCTGGCAGCTCGAGGGAAAATGAACAAGATGAAAAACTTCAAGAGGAGGTTTTCGCTGTCGGTGCCGCGCACGGAGACCATCGAGGAGTCGCTGACGGAGTTCACGGAGCAGTTCAACCAGCTCAACAACCAGAGGAATGAAGGTGAGGAGCCCTGGGTGCCGGTGGGCGGGTGCTCGGGGCAATTTGGTGGTGGAAGCCTCTCCCCCCACAGCGCTCTTGGGGGATTTGGGAAGTTCCTGCCCCTCACCTGCGGCTGCTTTCACCGTTATCTGCCCGTGGGGTGATCAATAACACCTCGAAACACCTCAATACCTCAAATAACACCCCAAAGACACTGCAAACACCTCGAAAACACCCGAAACCCTGGTCAGGAAACTGGAGAGAATATCCTGGCATGGACGGGAAAGAATTGCATGAACGGGGAGCAAGGTTTGAGGGGAGGGGGAAGTGTGGGATCTCTATGATCTAAGGAGAGGGAAAAGCTGGGATCTCCTATGGCTGCCCTAAGGAGACGGGAAATTGAGGATCTCCTCCCGCTCAAAGATGCGGGGGAAATCTGTGGGATCTCCTCCGCCAGCCTAAAGAGCAGGGGAACTGGAACTCCCCACCTAAAGGAAGGGGAAGGTGGGATTCCTTCGCCTTCCCTAAGGCAAGGGAAGTGAGGGTCTCCTTTCGCCCTAAGAGAGGGGGAAGGTGGATTCCTGCCCGCTGCCTAGAGGAGCAGGAGAACTGTAGGAACTCCTGCCGGCCCTAAAGGACGCAGGAAAGTCGCGGAACTGTTCCACCGCACCTAAAGGAGAAGGAAAGTGAGGATTCCTCCTGCCGCCCTAAGGAGCGGGTCCCTCTCCGGGGTCGGGGCTGATGTTCCCCAGCCGAGGGCCGTTCTCTTTCCCTGGGCCTGGCTGTGGAGCAGCCTTGCTCCTTCCTTGGGGTGTTTTCAAGATCCAGGGAATTTAGGTTAAACATCTCCGGAGCCTGAGCGGAGCCTTTGTTGCGATAGGGACCGGAGCAGGCTGGGCAAAGCCGGGCAAGCCGAGAGCTCGGGCAAGCCAGGGGGGCTCGGGCAAGCTGGGGTGATCAGGAACCAGAGAGGGGCTCGCCAGACGGGGGTGGGCTCGGCTTCCCGGGTCAATTCCGGGCCATCGCGCTATCCCGCCGGCGCTGCCTCAGCCCGCCCTCGTTCCCGGCTCTGCCCGGGCTCTTTCTGCCCTCGCCCCGTGGCCACCGGTGGGCTGAGCCGCGCTGTCGCCTTCTGGCACCGGCGCTGCCCGGCGGGGATGGCCCGGCCCCTGCCAGCCAAGCTGCTCCGAGGATGCCAGGGCTTTGCAAAAATCACAGCCCCGGAAGGTTTGGGGTTGGGCTGGGGGAAGACCCCAAAGTTGTCTCCATTGACCCCCTGCCACCGTCCCGAGCTGCTCCGCTTCTCTGGGGACAACAGGGGACAAACCGCCCCATCGCCGTGTTGTGCATGAGATCCCCACTCTGCCCGTCATCTATGACTCTGTATCTATACCTCACTCCCAGATGCTGATAAGAGGAAAGCAGCCTTTTTTTTTTTTTTTAGGTTTTCTTTTTTTTTTTTCCCAGGCTGGAAAATCAAACAGCTGGCCTGGACCATCCTGTCACAGCAATGTCACTTGCCTGCCATTTTTTTTCGGGGATCAGGGCTCGGTGTCCCCTGTTGCCTTTGAGAGGCCTGGGGGCACCGCAGCAGCCCCAGACACCTGAAACCCTCTCCACCCTCCCAGACCACAATCATTGGTTTGGCTGGGAGAGAAAACGAGCACTCTGACCTTGGAGGCCAGGCTCTGAAGAAATGAGGATGAGGGGGAGGAAGGAAGGATCGGGAGGCTGGAGAAGAAGAGCTCACACTTTGCAGAGTAATTAAATTCTGATCCAGCAGGCGCGGAGGGTTGTGGCCCCTTTCCTCGCAGATCAAAGCTTGTTTGGCAGAGGCAGCGCTTAATATATTATAAAAAGACTGCCTGTGTCTGCGGCCTCCTGCGCTGCTTTGATATCCCAGCAGCCCGTTCTTCATTGGAGCATCAGGGATCTGCACAGAACCGACCCGAGAACCAGCAGGCCTTGGGGCAGCTCAGCCCTTTGGGATCACCCCTGTGGATTTGGTGTCTGGTTACTACAATCCCTGCCGGGGAGCCCAAAATCTCCACAAAAAATTCTGTTATTTTTTACCACTTTTCCATCCCTTTGGGATCCATGGTGTCAGGTTGTCATTACTCTGATTTTATGTTAATATTCCATTGCACCGATCTCGGTGTGTCAGGACAGGCTGTGCTTTACTCAGCTTTGGTTGTCATCGCAGAACCAGCACAAATTCACCCAAAATATCATTTAAATGATATCGGGCTCATCCGTCAGATTCTCAAATTGGCCTTTGCTTTTCTCGATATAATTTGCTCAGGAAACGAGGAAGTTAAAAATCTTCGGTCCAGTTGAGTTAATCCGCGTTATTTTCATTCTGCGGTTAATTCAGGGCGTTTCCTGATGGTGTTGTAAAAACAGATGGAGGAGAGGGGCAGGGAGCAGAGGAGGGTTTGCTGCGTGCCAAAACCTCTGGCACCATTTCAGCCTCTGAAGGCTGAACCACCTCACCTGTGAGCTGGCACCCCCAAGCATTCATTCGCTGCTCGCCCGGTGCCCGTCACAAAGCCCGGCCTTTCCCGGGTCACTGCTGCCACCTCTATCCGTCAGCCGGCAAAGCTCGGCCAGTCCAGCCCTGCCTCAGCCCCCTGAAAATGCAGCTCTGCCTCCCTGCCGCTCCTCGGCATGAGTCTTGACTGCCGCGGCCCTCGGGCGGGGAGGGCGGGTGGAATTGTCGGATCGGGCAGGATTGTCGGATCTGTGAATTGTCGGGATCCGAATGGGATTGTCGGGTTCCGAGCTGGGAATTATCAGGATCGGGAGGAAGTCGGATCTGGGTGGGAATTTGTCGGGATCTGGGCGGAATTGTCGGGTCTGGATGGGATTTCGGGTTAGAGTGGAATTGTCAGGTTCAATGGGAATGCGGTTCGGTGGTTGTGATGGGCGGGAAATTGTCGGGTCCAGCCGAATGTTGATCTGATGATTGTCGGGATTTTGGGTAGCGGGAATGTTGGTGGACTTCGTTGTGGGATTGGCATCGTGAGTCGGGATCCAGTGGGAATTTTTGGGGTCTGCTGGGAATTGTCACAGGATCATGGGTTGTCTGGGGCGGGCGGGAGTTTCGGGTTGGGTGGGAATTGCTTCGGGATCCAAGATGGGATCTGTGCGGGTTCGAGTGGGAATTTCAGGGATCCAGGCTGGGAATTGTTGCGGTCCGATCGGATCATTGGGGTCCAAGTGGAATTGTCGGGTGCAAGTGGGGTTTGTCAGGGTCATCTGGATGGATTGTCGGGTAGAGTGGAATTGTGGGTCGAGTGGGAATTGTCGAGGATCCGAAGCGGGATGTCAGGATCTGGTGGGAATTGCTTAGATCTGAGTGGGAATGTTTGGGATCCGAATGGAATTTTAGGGTCCGGGCGGGATTGTTGGGTCCAGGAGGGATCTGAATGAGAATTGTTAGGATCTGGTGGAATGCTGTCAGATCCAAGTGGAATTGTTGGGGTTTGAGTGGAATGTCGGGGTTCGAATGGGAATTGTGGGTCGATCAGATCATGGGTCAAGCGGCAATTGTCGGGGTTGAGTAGAGTCGGATTGGGGATCTGGTTGGATTTGGGTCAGGGCGATTTGGATCGGTGGGGAATGTTCAGGATCTGCGTAGGATTGTGGGGTACGGGTGCAGGGTGTGGCAGGAATTGTCGGATCGGCAGGGATTCGGGAACGATCACGGAATTTTCGGGACCGCGGCAGGATTTGTCGCTGTCAGCCTCGGTTATGGGCAGGACTGATGGGGCACTCCCGGATTTTCCCCCGCGCGCTCCCTGCTCTTGGGAAGTCTTGGGTGATTTTTTGGGATTTGGAGCGTCGGCTGCACAGCTGGGAGATGATGGCACTGAGAGGGGCACGCGGTGGTCCGCTTTACCCCACACCTCAGCCAGACACGCCCAGTGCCCCATCTCCTCCCAGCAACGCCCCAGTTATGGTGCCCCTCTGAACGCCCCTGGGCTGCTTCCACGTCCCCGGATGTGAATCGGCCCCCCCTGGGGGAGTGAATTCTCGTGGTGGCTCACCACCCAGGGGTAATGCCGGCATGTCCCCGCTGGTGACGCTGAGCGAGACTGAGTGCAGATATTTCGTTCTGATTGTCTGTCCTTTACAGCCCTCTTGAGGTTCAAGCTGAAGTCCCGAGGGAAATTTGATTTTCCTGAGCCCTGTGCTCTTTGCTAGTTCCCGGCTGAGGGCAGCGGGATGGGGAAGGGATCTGAAGGGGTTTGTTCTGCCAGGTGACTTTTAGTCTCAAACTCCTCCCGAGAGGAGGAAACACTGATTCCGCGCTGCTTCGTGCTCTCAGGGCGGTTCCCGTCTGTTGGAACTCTCCGAGGAGGGCTGCTCTTTCCCTATCAGTTGCTCTCCTGAG
>VKON01002891.1:149255-184255 GCA_009741485.1 Malurus cyaneus samueli | reverse complement strand
GATCGATCCCGCTCAGGAAGAATTCCTGGAGCAGGAATTGCCCTCCCCGAAAATTCTGAGTGATGAGGGGATGCAGCAAGGCCACCTCTCCCCGCTCCTCATTCTCCTGCCGCCCTCAGCACTCCATTTCGGGTCCGACATTCCCCTCTCCCTGCCAGGAGGTCAAAATCCCGCAGGGGAGGCAGCGCCATCAATCCCGGTTCATTCCAGGAGCCCCGGAGCTCCCAGCGGGACCGTGATCCTGCTGGGAATGATCGGGAAGGGAGTCTGGGATCCGCGGGGATCTGTCCATCCTCAGGCCGCGATTTCCTTCCCTGCTGGGCTGGGTTCCATGATTACAGGGAATGCAGGAATGTGGCTGTGGCAGCGGGACACTCTGTCTGACTTTGGAATTGGGAGGGGGCTCGGGAGGACAATGATCCCTTTTGGATCGGGAGAGGACAAAGTTCTCCGGGAAATGTCATGAGTCCTCGCATGTTCTCCGGAACTGCTGTCTGGTATCTGGGATGACACTCAACACGTCTGTACTGTCTCCTTTGGAATCGGAGAGGACAAATGATCTCCTTTTGGAACTGGAGAGGAAATTATCCCCTTTTGGATGAAGAGGGACAAATGAACCCTTTTGGAATTGGGGAGGCAAATTTCTCCCGGGAAATGTCGAGCTGGCTCCCTCCGGCTACTCTGTCCTTCATTTGGAATCGGGAGAGGATCAATGATCTCCTTGGACTGGGAGAAACAAATGAACTCTTTGGGAACTGGGAGAGGACAAATGAATCCTTTTGGAATTGGGGAGGTCAAATATTCTCCGGGAAATTCCTGGGTCTGGCTCCCGCTCCGGAATATCTCTGTCCTCTTTGGAATTGGGAGAGGCTCGGGAGACAAATGATCTCCTTTTGAAATTGGGAGGGACCAATGAACTCCTTTTGGAACTGAGAGGACAAATGAACTCCTTTTGGAACTGGGAGAAGACAAATTATCCTCTTTTGGTTCAAGAGAGGACAAATGAACTCCTTTTGGAACTGGGAGAAGACAAATTATCCTCTTTTGGTTCAAGAGAGGACAAATGAACTCCTTTTGGAACTGGGAGAAGACAAATTAGGTAGAAGACAAATGCTCCTTTTGGAACTGGGAGAGGACAAATTATCCCTTTTGGAATCAAGAGAGGACAAATGAACTCCTTTTGGAATTGGGGAGGTAAATATTCTCCCGGGAATGTCAGAGTCTGGCTCCTGCTCGGGTATCTCTGTCTCATTTGGAATCGGGGAGGAAATGATCTCCTTTTGGAATGGGAGAGACAATGAATCTTTGGGAACTGGGAGAGGACAAATGATCCCCTTTTGGAACGGGAGAGACAAATGTCTCCCGAATCTGAGTCTGGCTCCCGCTCCAGGATATCTCTGTCCTCCCTTTGGAATCGGGAAGAGGCATCGGGAGGACAAATGATCCCCTTTTGAAATTGGGAGAGGAGCCAAACCTTTTGGAATGGCGAGAGGACAAATATCTCCTTTTGGTAACTGGAGAGGACAAATGAACCCTTTTGGAGTCGGGAGAGGACAAATGTTTCCGGGAAATGTCTGAGTGTGGCTCCCACTCCAGGATACCTCTGTCCTCCCTTTGGAATTGGGAGAAGACAAATGTCCTTTTGGAACTGGGAGAGGAAAATTTATCCCCTTTGGTGGGGACATGAATTTTGGAAGGGAGAGACAAATTATCCTCTTTTGGTTCAAGAGAGGAAAATGAACTCCTTTTGGAATCTGGGAGAGGAAAATTTATCCCCTTTTGGAATCAAGAGAGGACAAATGAACTCCTTTTGGAAGTGGGAGAGGACAAATTATCCCCTCTTGAAATTGGGAGAGGACCAATGATCCCCTTTTGGAAGTGGGAGAAGACAAATGAACTCCTTTCGTAATTGGGAGAGGACCAATGATCTCCTTTAAGAATTGGGAGAGAACAAATGTTCTCCCAGGAAATGCCCGAGGCTGGCCCCACACCGGCTCTGGCTCTCCTGGAATGCCGGGGGATAAATCAGGAATGATGGCAGCGCCTCCTTCCCCCCCTCCCAGTTGGTTTGAATCCCCCTCGGATGTGACACCCTGGGCTGGGCGTGTCCAGCAGCGTTCCCGTCCCTCCTGGGCAGAATTCCAGCTGGGAATTCGTTGTTAAGGGGCAATGACATGGGCAAAGCCACGTTCTGAGGATCAGGAAATGTGGTGATGGCCTGGGAAAAGGTGGATTTATGGAAAACTCCCTGCTGGGATGGCCTTTGGAGGCTTTACAATCACAGAATCACAGGATGGTTTGGGTTGGAACGGGACTTCCAGCTCATCCCAATGCATGCTCAGGGACACCTCCCACCCCATCCGGGCTGTCAAGCTGGCTGGGACATTTCAGGGATGCGATTCCAAGCTGATCTGGGCGCGGGGATGCGACGGGAAGGGCTGGGTGCACATTCCCCGAAGAGCTGGGTGCACATTCCCTGTCCCGTCGGGAGCTGACAGCCGGCCCAGTAACGGGAGCGCACAAAGATCCTTTGTTCCTCCTCGGGGGATTTCGCCTCTGTCCCTGCCCTGAGCCATCCGCGGTGCTCCCCGGGCTCCTGCTGAGCCCATCCCAATGCCAGCCATTCTTCCAGCAGCCCCGGAACACTGGGCACTTATTCCCCAACCTGGGAGGAGTGTCCAGCGTTCAGCTGCTACAACAATAGAGCCACTGCTGGCCGCTTCGGCCACCCCGGTGCCAGGGGGAGCTCAGGGCATTGTCCCTGCCCTGACGGGGGTCGTGCCAGCGCTTCCCGGGTACCTCCAGCATCCCCAGGGCATCAGCAGCCTGGGTTCAGGGATTCAGAGCCTCTGGATGAGCAGATTCCCTGCCCTGGTTTGCTCCAGGAGGCTGGGAATGGGAAGGGAGTGTCGGTAAAACTCTCAGCAGGACCTTTCCCCTCGACACAGAGCTCAGCAGCAGCTCTGTGAGTTTTTGTCACCGAATTTGAAGTCCCCTGGGGGCTCAGGGTGCTGTGACAGCACCCAAAGGACTTGGGTTAGGGTTATGGTTAGGTTGGGGTGGATTAGGGTTATTATTAGGGTTAGATTTATGATTAGAGTTATGTTATGGTCATGGTTATGGTTAGGTCTATGGTTATCTATTAGGGTTAGTGTTACCATTAGGATTAGGGTTAGGGTTAGGATAGGGTTAGGGTTACATCTTGGGCTGGGAGGTGACAGCTTGGGAGCCAAGAACTTCCCTGGGACTGCCCTTCCCAGCTCAGGATGCCCTTTGAATTGTCCAATATTCAGCTTTTCCCTCAGCTTTCCCCCACCATCCTTTCACACCTCACTAAAAGTTGTTTTCTTTCCTCCTTTTCCTTTTTTTCCTTTTTTTAATTAAAGCTTTCTCCCTTCCCCAGCCCACACAGAGCTCCCAGAGCTTTGCAGCCTCGTCTGCAAGACAAGAAATGGAAAACCAGGATTTTGCTTTCCCTGCAGCGGTCAGGACGAGCCAGGAGAGGTTTCCTGCTCTCTATTGAACAGAAAATATCGAAATTTTCCTGTTGGGACCCAAAGCCTCTTCTGTCACAGGAAAAGAAGGTTTGGGTGCAAAAAGAGGATAATTGGGATGAGGAATCCCTTCAGCTGCAGGGCGGGTTTGAGCCAGGGTGTGACACTGCTCTGCAGGGACAGCTGAGCATGGGGACAGATCCCAACTCTGCTGCCCAGCTCTCCTTTCCAAAAATATATTTAAAGAACCAGGAATGACATCCAACAGCCCCCTGGAATTCCAAAAATGCAGCCACCTCTGGCACGAGGAAAAGGAAGGGCACAGAGACCGGAGCACGAATGGTGGAAGGAAAAAAGGGAACTCAGATCCTTGGGAAAATCCTTCCAGAGGGATCTTGGTCTCAAAGGCTCCTGATGGGATTAAATTTTCCCAGGAGAAAAAAAAAAAAAAAAAAAAAAACACACAAGCAGTTGGAATCCAAACAGAAGCCCGGAGTTTGTGCAGAGCAGCGGCACCACGAGCGCTCGGAGCAATTTAGAGCTCGGCTCTTTGCCACGGATTTTCGAGGAGGATGGGAATGCTCACCCTGCTCTGCCCTGGTGGAAGGGATCGGAAAAAACCCAAAACTCTGCCTGTTTTGCTCCACAAGCTGCAGCCACCTGGATTTCCACGTCCTGGCAATGGGAGAAGGGGTGGAGAGACTTCCCGGGGGATTGAGGCTCTGTCCTCTCCCAGCTCTAATCCAGCAGCTCCAAGGAGATGCCCCTGATCCTAAACCAAGCCCTCATCCTAAACCAGCCTGTGTCCCTAAAACAGCCCCTGATCCTAACTCACCCTGCTAAAACAGCCATGATCCTAAACCAGCCCTGCTAAAAGCCCTGATCCTAAACCACCCCTGCCTAAAACAGCCTGTCCTAAACTCAGCCCTGCCCCTAAACAGCCCTGATCCTAAACCACCCCTGCCCTAAACCAGCCTGTTCCTAAACACCCCTGATCCCTAAACCAGCCCTGATCTTAAACCCACCCCTGATCCTAAACCAGCCTGTGTTCCTAAACTAGCCATTGATCCTAAACCAGCCCGTATTACTAAACCAGCCTGTGTCCCTAAAACACCCCTGATCCTAAACCACCCTGATCCTAAACCAACTATCTACACCTGTCCCTAAAACAGCCCCTGATCCTAAACTCAGTCCCTGTCCCTAAACCAAGCCTCATCTAAACCACCTGTGCCCTAAAACAGCCATTGATCCTAAACTCAGCCCTGATCCTAAACCAAGCCCTCATCCTAAACCAGCCTGTGTCCCTAAAACAGCCCCTGATCCTAAACCAGAACTGGCCTCTGTCCCTGCACCTGCCCCTGCCCCTAAACCAGCCCCTGATCCTAAAACCCTCCAAACCAGCCGTGTCACCCCCTGTCCTAAACCAGCCCCTGTCCCTAAACCAGCCCATGTTAACACACTGCCTAAATCAAAGACCCCTGATCCTAAACCCACCCCTGTCCCTAAACCAGCCTGTGTTTCTAAACCAACCCCTGATCCTAAACCAGCCCCTGTCCCTAAACCAGCCCCTGATCCTAAACTCGTCCCTGCCCCTAAACCAGCTCCTAATTCTACGAACCACTCTCTCTGCACCTGCCCCTAAACCAGCCCCTGATCCTAAACTCACCCCTGCCCCTAAACCAGCCCGTGTTCCTAAATCAGCCTCTGATCCTAAACCAGAACTGGCCTCTGCCCCTGCACCCACCCCTGTCCCTTAACTGTCCCCTGTTCCTAAACCAGCCCCAGCCTCTGCTCCTGCCCCTAAGCTCGCCCTTGACCCTAAATCAGCCCCTGCCCCTAAACCCATCCCACACTCCCCAGAACAGATCTTCCCGCAGCAGCAGCAATAGGGTCAGGGTGAAGGGGACAGCGCTCCCCTCTCCTGTCCCCACCCGGGTCACTCCCGGTCCCACCCACGGCCTGGGCTTCCCCCAGGACTCAGCTCTGGAGCAGCAGCGCCGGGTTTGGCATTAAAGGCACCCTAAAGCCCCGGGCAGTGTCAAATCTGTTTTATTTAAAGCCCTGCCAGGGTCACATGGGAAGGAGAGAGGGAGGGAACCCTGCCAAGGATTGCACTAATCCGGGATTTAACCTTAAACCAGTCCCGCACCCATCCTTGGGGCACCCTGTGCACGTGTGGGGGTGGGAGGGGACTGCAAGGATCCCTCACGGGGAGGGAACCCCGCAAGGATCCCATTTTTTGGGATTTGAAGGTTCCCAGTGCAGCAGCAGCTGTGGTTTGGGGATGATTTTTGATCCCTCAATCCCATAAAGAGAAATCCTGCAGCGCCTTTTATCCCGACCCCTCCTGACCCCAGTGAGAGCCCCAGCTCGGGCTGGGTGAGATGTGGGATCTGTGGGATCCCCGAGGGAAGGGGTGGCCCCAGTCCTGGCTCCAGCTGGGATTGGGGATTTCTGTCCCACAGAGCTGCTGGAGGAAGGCAGGAATTTAAAAAACCCTCCTGAGCCACGGGGTGGCTGCCAGGGTGATCCCAGAGCGGGGCTTTGGGGCAGAAAACTTGGCAAGAGACCCCGGGTGCTGCAAAATTCCAAAATTTGGGACATCCCTGCCTCACATTCAGGGATGGTTCCATTCTCCCTTCTCCTCAAACAAATCTCCTCAAACCCAGGGATGTTCCAGGACAGCACCATCCAAACCCTCAGGATCCCAAAAAAAAAAAATAGACAACACCTTCCAGGAACTCTACCCTCAGCCTCCTTCCCTCCCTAAAATCACCCCACCGTCTCTCTTTCCCAGATTTCCAGCAGGAGTTGGAATGAACACCCGGATTTCCAGTAGGGATTGAAAATGAATGCCCAGATTTCCATCAGATGTTGGAATGAACTCCCAGATTTCCAGCGGGGATCAACCCGGTGGGCAGGAAGGGATGCAGGCGATTCCCGACGGGGAATGTGGCTGCAAAAATCCATCTGGAATTGGGGATGAGCTTGGAGCAACATCCCTAAAAGGCGGGAGGAGAGTGGATCCAGGGCCCGGGTCGGGGTTGGGATGAGCCGTGTGGAGGGAGGGAGGCAGAGGAAGAGCAGAAGGATGAGAGGTGGCAGCGGTGGCAGCAGCACAGATGAACCCCTGCCCTCTCCCAGGGCTGCCCGCGCTGCTCCGTGGCTCGAAAATAATCCCGCAGCAGTTTCCCTTCCAGCCAGAGGAGAGAGAGGAGCCAGAGATCGGCAGCGAGCGAGCAAACGAGCGGCAGATGAGCAGCGCTGGCTGCGGGAAAAGCAGGGAAGGGCCCTGGATGGGAGCGGGGAGGGAGGGAGAGGGTGGGAGATGCTCCGGGCGGATTGCAGAGCGCTCTGCAGGGTTAATCGTTCACCTGAGCGGGGTCTGAGCTCAGCAACAGGCGGTTTCCTGCCGCCGGGATTCCCGGGATTTCCAGTGGATTTGGAGAAGAGCAAAGCCAGAAGGACAAAGCTCTGCTGGACAGGGCTCGCCGGGCCTCTCAGAGACCTCTCGGTGCTCCCTGCCTGCTCAAAATCAAACCCAGCCCAGCCCAGCCGAGCTTTTGGGGTGTCAGCACAGGAATTGCACTGAGCAGAACCTGCTCCAAGCTCGGGATCTTCTCCAAGCTGAGCCAAACCCCCCCGTCCTGCTGTCTGGAGAAGCTGCCTCGATTTCCCTGAGGATGGAAGGAGAATTTGGGAGGTTCCTCCTGAACATCAGCACTCTTGGAAACTCTTACTTTTCCTGGCCATGATTCCAAACATACAGATCTCAGATTTTCTGGAGATTCTCAGCCCTCCTGGCCCAAACTTCAGGTCTGTGTGGAAGCCAGAGGAATGTCCAGGGTTTACAGGGATTGACCAAACATTTGTTTCTCTCCAGAAGGCTGGAGCCAGGGGATGATGGTCTCAGCAGAAACTGCAGTGTGGATATTTTAATGGACACAGAGAGTGGACACTCAGTGCCTGACTGGACAGGGAGAACGCAGGAATCCTCACGGATTTGGGAGAACAAAATTCAGCTGATCAGAACTCACCCTGAGCCGTTTTCCCTCTGTGTTTCACCCTGTGCAAAGCACAGCCGATTTCATCATCCTGGTCTGGATCCAGCGCCAGCAAAAGGCAAAACCTGACCCCTGCAGCACCCGAGGGACAAGTGACACCGCACACGAGAGGTGGCAGCTCTTTGGGAAGCCAACAAAGAGCAGACAGCTGCTCTCCAGCCACCTGTACGTGTGACACCATCGTGCCCCTCTGTCACCCTCTCTGAAGGGTCCATTCAGGGCACCACAAAGAGCTGGCTCAGTGAACGGGGCCGGGGAGATGAGGATTTCAGCGCTTCCCATCTCTGCCAGCTCTGCGGAGCTCAGGGAGCAAAGCCCGGAGAACAAAGCCCGGTCAAGAGTTACCAGATGGGGGAACTTGAACACGGGGACACAGCAGTGACATGTCCAAGGCTGGGCAGGATCCCTGGCAAAGCCATAGATGGGATGGGGGGATCTCCAGAGCCCTGTTTAGCTGGATTTTTTTCTCTCTTTCTCTGTCTCCCAGTAGGATGAGAGAGGAAAAACTCCCAGGATTGCTGGCAAGGTTGTTCCTCTGAGGAGGAACTCCCAGAATTTCTGGAGAGGTTGTTCCAGTGAGGAGGAACTCCCAGGATTGCTGGAGAGGTTTTTCTGCTGAGGAGAAACTCCCAGGATTGCTGGTGAGGTTGTTCCAGTGAGGAGGAACTCCCAGGATTGCTGGAGAGGTTTTTCCTCTGAGGAGAAACTCCCAGGATTGCTGGAGAGGTTGTTCCAGTGAGGAGGAACTCCCAGGATTGCTGGAGAGGTTGTTCCTCTGAGGTGGAACTCCCAGGATTGCTGGAGAGGTTTTTCTGCTGAGGAGAAACTCCCAGGATTGCTGGAGAGGTGGTTCCTTTGAGGTGGAACTCCCAGGATTGCTGGAGAGGTTGTTCCAGTGAGGAGAAACTCCCAGAATTGCTGGAGAGGTTGTTCCTCTGAGGTGGAACCCCCAGAATTTTTGGCGACGTTATTCCTCTGAGGAGAAACTCCCAGGATTGCTGGCGAGGTTGTTCCACTGAGGAGGAACTCCCAGGATTGCTTGAGAGGTTTTTCTGCTGCTCATTTATGAACTGCTCCCATTTGGACGCGGTTTTCCAGCACGAGTGAGTAACCCTGGGAACTCGGGAACAGATCTGTGAGCCCTGCCCTCTCCTGCCTGGAGAACGGACACCAAAACTCGCTCAGAGATCTTCTGGCAGGACAGAGAGCCTGAAAATCAGCGAACTCTGAGCTGGGTGCCTCACACAGACACACACGGAGGGAGTTCCATGGGTGGAATCTCAGATTCCAGTGCTCTCCCATTCCTGCCTCTTCCTTCTGGGATTCCTGGACATCACCTTCCACCTTTTTTTTATAGAGGAAAGGATGTTCCAGGCCACAAAAGCACCCTGAGATCTCTGTGCACCCTGTGTGCCTGCTGACACCAACTGACCATTCCCAAGGGGTGTTGGCACCGAGGGAATCTCTTTGGGATTGCAGGAACTGCTTTTCCCACACCTCCCCCAACCCACAGGCCCTGGTGAGGCTGGAGAATGGGATTCTGCCTGCATTCACCTCATTTCAGCCCCATGTGCTGGTACTGCCCGGATCCACACCCCAGACCTGCCCCAGCATCGCCAAGGAGGGAATTAATTAATCCTGGTTCCTCGCAGAGCCCTGTCTGACGGCTCCAGCCTTTCCCAAATCTCGTCCAGAGCCTCCAAATCTCATCCAGAGGCTCCAGCCCTTCCCCAAATCTCATCCACAGGCTCCAGCCCTTTCCTAGATCTCATCCAGAGGCTCCAGCTTTCCCAAATCTCATCCAGAGGTTCCAGCCCTTTCCCAGATCTCATCCAGAGGTTCCAGCCCTTCCCCAAATCTCATCCACAGGCTCCAGCCCTTTCCTAGATCTCATCCAGAGGCTCCAGCCCTTCCCCAGATCTCATCCAGAGGTTCCAGCCCTTTCCCAGATCTCATCCAGAGGCTCCAGCTTTCTGCCTGATGATCATTCAAATCTTTCCCCCCTTCAGGCACCTTCCCCGAGCCCGGCTCACATCACCCATCACGCTGCCCTGCTCATTTCCTTCATGCACAGAGCAAAACCCAGCGCCAGCAGCCCCAGGCCTGACCCTGATTCTTTCCTCCTTTCAGAGCTGATGCCACCATTGTGCCAACACGCTCATCCCAGGCTGTTTTCACGTTCAAGCCGGGATTTTCAGGCTGGCACTGCAGGGAGGGCAGCTCCCAGCTGGGTGCCAGAAGTGGGACAGGAATTCTGGGGCCAGTCCCCCACAGCCCTGGGAGCTCGTCACAGCAACAGGCAGCACTGAGAGCGACAGCCACCCGGGGCAGCGCTCCCTCCCGAGCCAGGAACGAGCCAGGAATGAGCCAGGAATCCGCCAGACCGACCCTGGGTGTCACCCGCACCACAAGGGTCCCCCAGGGCCATTCACAGCGGGACCCACGCCAGAGGTGCCTGTCAAAGTCCGGCAGCGAGCGGCGGGCTGGCCGGGCTCCCGAAAGCAGTTTGGGGCCAAAACACGCGCAGGAATCTCCCACACCGGGGAAACAACACCGAGGGATAAATCCGTACCGAGCCGAACCCTCCCTCCCCGCACCTCCAAGTTCAGCGCTGCCCTCCCCTCGCACTTTCTGCCCCGCCGGTCCCAAAGGCAGCGGTCGGGGTGGGGCGGGCAGGGCCCCCCGACCCTCGGCGGGGTCACCCCGGCACTCACCGGCCGCCGAGCAGGTCGCTCTCCCTCCTCCTGCCGTGTCCCTTCCTCCTTCCTGCCGGCTGCGGGGCAGAGCGGGGGCGGTGCTGCGGGAGCCGCGGGGCCGCTCCGGGAACGGGGCCGGGCTGAGAGCGGGGCCGGTACCGGAGCCGATACCGGAGCACGGGAGAGCTGGAGCGGGGCCGGTACCGGAGCAGGGAAAGCCGGAGCGGTGTCCGTGTCAGTGCCGGGAGAGTCGGAGCGGGGCCGGTACCGGAGCCGATACCGGAGCACGGGAGAGGGGGAGCGGAGCCGGTGCCGGTGCCGGAACAGGGGAAGCCGAAGCTGTGCCCGTACCGGTGCCGGGAGAGTCGGAGCGGAGCCGGTGCCGGTACCGGGGGAGGTGGAGCGGAGCCGGTGCCGGTACCGGTGCCGATACCGGAGCAGGAAGGAGCCGGAGCGGGCCCGGGGGCGGTGCGGGACCCGGCGCGGTGCGGGAGCGCTGCCGGCGCTCGGCTCGGCGTGGCGCGCTCGGCTCTCCCGCGCCCCGGGATAAGGACCCGCCAGCGCGGCCCGGGCGCGAGCGGCGCACGGAGGACGCGCAAACACACAGCGATCCCCGCCCCGCACACGAGCCGGGGGAGTTCCCTCCTGCCGCCCTTCCTGCCCGCCCTTGAGCCTCTCGGTAGCTCGGGGCAGCCCGGGGCAGCGGGGCAGTGGCAGCCGTGGCGATTTCAGCCTCTCAGGGGTGTGGATTTAGCATTTAGCGGCGGCTCCGCCACCCATTCCAGCTACTTGTTGTCTTATATTTAGTCAAACATTCTCGGCTCGCCAAAAATAGAGCAGCCGTGGAAATAAATCAGGCTGACTGGAGGTGCCAACGTTGTCTGCCTGAAAGTAATTAATTTCTTATACCCTCGGCTATATTAATCCTCGCCTTGCCTCCACACACGGCCCCGTCTGACAGCAGAGGTTCTGTCATTAGAGGATGTGATGCCGAAATCTGGGGGATGTGCGCGGTGGGGGAGGGCAGGGGGATGCCCCTGGGCAGGGAAAGCACAAATTTAATCTCCACGGGGTGTGGAGGGTGGGAACACTGAGGGCACAACACACAAATTCTCCGGGGGGAAATCCTGTTGGAGGAAGCATTTAGGGTCTCCCATCCAGATGTGGAGATTCCACAAGAAAACTGCCCAGGAGACAAAAATTCGGGCTTCTTTCCCTCTGCTGCTGACAGAATTCCCTTTCCCCTTTTCCCTTTCGAACGTGGGAGTCTCGTTGGACTTGCTGACTCTCGTTTCTTATCTTAGAAGCACCAGGCTGGCTGGGAGACACCTCGAGGAGCGGCGAAGGGCTCCCAGATGGCGCGGCAAAAACGTCAAAGCCGAGTCCCCTGGAGGAAAGGGACGTTTCAGCAGGACCCAGCTTTTCTGGTCATTTTAGCTCATCCCAGGACAGCACCCCTGGGGCCCTCAGAGATGTTTGGGTGCTCTGGGAGTGGGGTGATGGCTTCAAGAGCAGCTCTTCAGCAAGAAACGAGCACCCAGGGGTGAATCAGTGGGTTCTGAGCTGGAACTGCCCCTCCAGAGGCTGATGGGGGGCTCAAGTTTGAGGCCCAGTTGGGATGTGGTGGCTTTGCAGCAGGGACACGGTGCCACCATTGGTGACACATGGCGAGCACCTCGTTTGTCACCTGCATCTGATGGGGATTTTGCATCCTTTCCTCTGCAGGATTTTGGGAAGAGGAGCAAAGTGGGGAACCCAGGGGTGTGAGGTGATGTCCAGGGTATGATGGCAGGGTGTGATGTCCAGGGTGTGATGTCCAGGGCCCTGATGTGATGTCCAGAACCTTAATGTGACATCCACGGCCCTGATGTGACACCGAGGACTCTGATGTGACATCCAGGGCTCTGATGTGACATCCAGGCTGGCTCCTGGCTCCTGTGGCCACTGCCCTCCCGTCACCCTGGTCAATGAGTACCCGGTCATGTGTGCTGCACACTCAGCTCCCTGTGAGCACCCATCACGCTCCCTTCCTGCTGCAGCCTGCAGAAATGGGCAGGTTTCGGGGTTTTTTTTTGTTTTTGTTTTTTTTTTTATTTCCACATCCCAGGCTCTGGCAGGGCTCTGACTTCCATATTCACCCGTCTCCTCTGTTTAGAGGGGAGATGTCACCCGGGGGGTGATGTCTCAAGCATTTATGTGTCATTCTCACACAGCGCCGCTCCAACCGCTGCTGCCACAGCCTGAGACCACCTGGCGCTGCAAATCCCTTCTGAAACAGAAAGGAAAATAAAATTCCCGGGAAAAACTGGCAAATTCAGGTGGAGGCCGCAAATTGGAGAATCAGAGGAGCCACGGAGTGAAAGCGCCGTGCAAAGGGCAAGAATTCTGCGGCAATCAGGGCACAGGCGGCTGTGTCACACCAGCGGCTCGCCGGTGCAGAACATTCCTCACAAACGTGAATTACCGTCATCAGCGTGCCGGGGATGGCTGCGACAGGCTGACAGGAGGATGTGGAGAGGGAAAGCGCCCAGCTGCTGCGGCCGGAGGGGATCGAGGGCCGGGCGGGCTCGAGAAGCAGAGGAGGCAGAGATCAGGGGTGGGGGAGGATCCCGGCACGGGGGATGGAGGGGCACATCTGATGGGGAATGATGAGGCTGTTAATGGGGCTGGGGCCGCTCCACCCGTCAGAACCCAAAGAAAAGTGTCCCTGCACAATTCCCGCGTGCTTTGAGGTCGCTGGGGTTGAACTCGGAACCCACCTGAGACGCCTCTGCGTCCGCGTGAATTTGCAAAGCAGAGCTCGGGGCATTTTCCGAACATGCCAGCGGAATGGCTGAGCAGAGGCCAGACAAAATTGCTGGGGTTTTTTTTTGCTAGAATTACTTTGGGTTCTGGGGTTGTTTTTTGCCTTTTGTGCTGTCGCGGTGTGATCGCACACCCTCACGGGGGTAGGGGGGAAATCAGGGGTGCAGACGAGTTCGTTGTAGCTGAGAGTGTTCCCTAAAAATCGGGTCTGGCTGGGAAACCACAAGAGTTTGTGTCATGGCTGTGGTCACCTCAGCTTGTGCTGGGGGTGGCTTTGCCCGGAAATCCTTCTCCTTCTCCTTCTCCTTCTCCTTCTCCTTCTCCTTCTCCTTCTCCTTCTCCTTCTCCTTCTCCTTCTCCTTCTCCTTCTCCTTCTCCTTCTCCTTCTCCTTCTCCTTCTCCTTCTCCTTCTCCTTCTCCCTTCTCCTTCCTTCTCCTCCTCCTCCCGGTGTATTCCACACTGGGAATGGTTGTGCAGTTCCCAGTCTCTCCCTCCTGGGGTCTCAGCCCATAGCTGCTCTCCCTTTTGATGGAAATTGCGTTTTTTTAGGGATGCTCGGGTGTTGTTTCCTCCCCCCGGGTGTCCCCTGTCACCTCCCCGTCAGCAGCGCAGGGCTGAGGAGGGAGACAAGGGGAAGGGTTGAAGGGGAGGGGCGGCAGCAGCGGGGAGGGAGGGTCCGCACACCCCTGGGTGTGTTTTTGTCCGAAGGGCTCGGCTGGCCGGAGCCGTGTCCGGGCAGGAATGCCGTGTCCATCACCCTGGGACGGCCCCGGGCTCGCCCTGGCTGTGGGATTTCCTCCCGGGAGGAGCAATCCCATTCCTGCTCCACATCCCTCACCTGGAAAACACCCCAGACTGGAAAATAACCCCAGCAGGAGCTGCTGAGCTGCGCCGCTTCCCAAATCCGGGAAAAGCGGCTCCCGTGGTCCGCAGGCTGCGGGCGGCAGAGGCTGTGGGAGGCCCAGGGAATGCTGAGCAGCATCTCAATCACACCCCGAGGGTTTTCCCAGCCTTTCTCCTCTCCAGAACCTTCCCTGCCAGCAAGCGCCACTGCGGGGAAGTGACAGGGACAGAGGGATGGCGAGGGATCAGCACAGCGATCCCAACCCCGGTGTGAGGACAGGGATTTGGGAATTCCGAGGGGCTGAGCCGGAGTCAGAGCCCCGGGCCGGTGGAGCTGTGCCTGCCCCGGGCATCTCCCCGCTCCCTGCGTGGCTCCCGGCCAGACGCATTAAATCCTCCGCTTCTCCCTCACGCGGTGAGGCCCCGCTGGGGACAGAGCAGCCAGCCCCGGGTTTGGGACACGGGGAGGGCGGGGGACAGAGCCCGGGGTGGCCTGGGGGGCAGGGACAGCCGGGCTGACCTGCCCTGGGAGGAAAACGGAGCAGCTCAGGCTGAGCAGAGGTGACAGCAGTGTCCAAACGTGTCACAGCGGAGTGAGCAGCCCGGTTACAGCCATGCCGAGCATCCTTTGCTGCAAAATCACAGCATTTTTGCCGTAAGAACACCCAATTTTGGACCCATGGAACCCCATTTGAACCCCCCTGGAACTCTTGTCCCCAAAGCAGGGGACAGCCCAGTCCCACAGCACACACAGAGAGGCGGGGGTTCACCTTCTCCATCCCTGGGGTGTGGGGAAGATCAACCACCCCAAGAATGACACACCGGGCCCAGTAAAAACCAGTAAGAAGATGTGACCACCCAGCCGTGCTCTGCCCAGGGAGAGAGAGGTCCCGAGCTCTGATCTGAATATCAAAAGAGCCCCGGCCGCCGCCAGGAAATGCAGAAAGCCGATGAAACCCGACAGCTCCGACTGAAGGAACGGCCACCCCAGGAATGTGTCAGCTCCCGCGGGAAGCTCAGCTCGGCTCCAGCGGGGCTCACCTGCCTTTCTGCCGAGGATGCAGAGCCCTCTGAACCCTCTGGGCACGTTCTCAGCTCTCACGGCCTCACATGAGTGCGTTCGCTGCTCCCGGGAGAGCGGGGAACATTTCACAGTGGCTGCGCCCCGGCGGTTCCCGTCCCCGCTGCCCCTCCGCTCCACAGGAGCGCGGGCAGCGAGTCGTGGAAAGGAAAATGTGTTCAGTGCCTCCTCCTCCTCTTCCTCGTGCTGGCCCGTTCCACCCGGCGCACACGCAGGCATGTGGAAATCATTGCCTGGAGAGCAGCGCTGCCGTTCAGCAATGCCAGGGCTGGGGGGAAAGCTGGATAAAATGAGGAAAACTGGGAAATGAGGCCACGCTCCGGTGCCCAGCCTGGCACGGCTGCAGAGGGCAAACGCAGCCAGCGCTGTCACCGGGAGGGTGGTGACACCTCCCAGCCTGGGGCTGTGGGTGCGCACTGGGCTCACAAAGGGTGGGACCCCCTGATTTAACAGCAACCCCTCCCTCAGCGACACCTCCGTAACCCCACAGACTCCAGAAACCCCAATCATGAAATCCCGGAAGGGTTTGGGTTGGAAGGAAGCTGGAAGATCATCTCATCTAAAATTTATATGGGCAGGGAAAACTTCCCCTATCCCAGGGTTCTCCAAACCCCGTCCAGCCCAGCCTTGGACATTTCCAGGGATGGAGAAGCCACAGCTTCTCTGGGAATTCCATCCCAACCCTCCCCACCGTCACAGAGAAGGATTTTTTCCATCTGTCCACCTAAATTTCCTATTTTTTTTCCTAATTTTCCATCTGTCCAACCTAAATTTCCCCTCTTTCAGCCTGAAACCATCCCCTCTTGTTCTGTCACTTTCCAAAACGGGCAGAACAAAAGGGATTTTTCTCTTCCAGGTGGGAAATTGAGGAACAGGAGAAATTGGGGGCAAGTTTGGATATCCCTGTGCATGTCCCAGAGCTGAGGGTGCTCCTCAGGGTCTCCCTGAACATCTCCACACCCAGATCACTGCAGCTTGCTGCTGTCCCACCCTGGAATTGGCTCTCTGTGATCTCCAAATCGCCCTGAAACCACCAGAAATTCTCAGAATCGATATTCTCAGCGCTGTGGGACACAAAATCACCGTCCCCAAGGTGCCGGGCACAGCTGACCATGGCAACCATGACCGGTGGATCCAGCAGCATCTCCTCAGAATTTTGCCCGTGGAGCATCACCATAACAACAGCTCCACCAATCCACGCCAGAGATCCGGGCCCTTAGCAACCAGAGGGCGCCAAATTGCCAAAACAAAGTAAAAAAAAAAAAAAAAAAATAAAAAAAAAGAAAGAAAAAAAAGAAAAAAAGAAGAAACTGCACCAAGTCTTTCCTTCACGGCCCTGCTGTGAGGGTGCAGAGCTGCAGTGGGCAGACGAAAAGCACAGAGCACGGAGGTCCTCCAAAATTTCTGCCCCAGAGGGTGCCAAAGCCCTTTGCTCAGTTTGTGGTGCTCTCACCCTGCAGGGTGAGTTTGGCCTCTGTTTTTTGGTGTTTCAGGGCTGAGCACACACAGAGGCTGTCACCCCTGAGTGTCACCAGCTCTGGGACCCACAGGAACTGCTTTGCCTGGCTGTTCCCAGGTGTTTTCAGCAGCTTTGAGCATTTCCAGGTGTTTTTAGCAGTTCTGGGCATTTCCAGGTGTTTTTAGCAGCTTTTTCCAGGGGTTAAACCCCTTCGAACTGCCTGCCAGCACTGCAGTTCAAAAGGAGCTGGAATTTGCCCCCGCGAGCAAACCTTGTCCTCTGTCACCATGAGTTGTTTTTCCAGCGAACGATCCATCCCTCCCACTGACTCAGCGACAAATTCCCCTTCTCGCCACGGGGTGAGCTGGAGGCTGAACTGTCCCAGTCTTCCTCAGGGAAGCTCTCAGGAGAGGCTCCTCGGAGCTACTGAGCTGCTTCCTCGGAGCTCTGAGTGCTTCCTCAGGGTTCTGAGCTGCTTCCTTGGAGCTCTGAAGCTGCTTCCTCGGAGCTCTGAGCTGCTTCCCTATGGGCTGTCCTCGAGCTCTGAGCTGCTTCTGGGATCAGCTCTTCCTCGAGGCTCTGAGCTGCTTCCTCGGAGCTCTGAGCTGCTTCCTCGGAGCTCTGAGCTGCTTCCTCTGGAGCTCTGAGCTGCTTCCTCGGAGCTCTGACTGCTTCCTCGGAGCTCTGAGTTGCTTCCTCGGGCTCTGAGCTGCTTCCTCGGATCTCTGAGCTGCTTCCTCGGGGCTCTGAGCTGCTCGGGAGGTGAAGTTCTGCACAGAAATGTGTCAGAGCAGCCCCAGCAGCTCCTCCTCCGTGTCAGAGCACCCCAAACACTCCAGAACAGGGCTCGGTGCTTTCGTGCCGACATAAACTGGAGTCCCTGCTTGGACTGGGACCAGCAGCACCCAGGGATGGAGAACAGAGCACAAAACAGGGAATTTCCAGCCCAAAACAGCGAGACTCTGATTGCAGAAGGCAATCCTGTGCTCGAGGAGGACAATTAGGATTTTCCTGTGCTCTGGGAGGATTTTCCCGTGGTTTTGGCCACACGGGGATGTGCACAGAGCAGGAGGAGCCGTGGCAGCGGCTGGCACGGTGCAGCCAGAACAGCTTGGGTGGCACGGGGAAGGGACTCCCTCCCTGATGCTCAGCCAGCGTTTGCTGCTTGACTCACAGCCTGCTCGGCTATTTTCAGCCCAAACGAGGAATCCAGCCCGGCTCTGGCTTCCCAAAATATTGATGTAGGCATAAAACTTCAGCGGGCATTAGAGGGAAGATGGATGTGAGAGCGCTTCCAAAAAACAGCCGAGGGCGGGCTTGAGCTGCAGAGCTGGACCCAGGAATGGTCAAACACTGAGGAAAAATCCCTGGGAGGACAGGAAGGACCCAGGAATGTTCAAACACTGAGGAAAACTCCCTGGGAGGGCAAGAAGGACCCGGGAGTGGTCAAACACTGAGGAAAAATCCCTGGGAGGGCAGGAAGTGGACCCAAAGAATGGGTCAAACACGGAGGAAAAATCTCTGAGAGGGCAAGAAGGACCGGAATGGTCAAACACGGAGGAAAAATCTCTGAGAGGGCAAGAAGGACCCGGGAATGGTCAAACACGGTGGAAAAATCCCTGGGAGGGCAGGAAGGGCAGGGATGGAGCCGGGCTGCTCCTGGGGGATGCTGAGAGCTCTGTGAGAGCCCCAGCTCCATCCAAGCTCTCTGCCTGCTCCTGCTGTTTCCAGTCAGGAGCAAAGTCCATAAAGCCACTTTGATGTCGAACTGAGAGGAAAATTCCAGCTCTGTACCCAGCACAGAGCCTTCCCTCGCCGGTTTTCGTGCTCCTCGGAAGCCCCTTGGGTAAAACCAGCTTATTTTTAGCCGTTTCCTCACCAAACACGCGCAGGGGAGGCTGAATGTCAGGACATTCCTGCGTTCCCAGCTGGGTCTGCACATTCCTGGGGATGCTGGACCTGCCGGGAGCTGGGGCTGGAGCAGGGCCAGCCAAGGATTTTGGTCCTGCTGGAAGCTGGGGCTGCTTGTGACCCCCTCCCTGAACATCTGGCAGCGTCCTGGCTGTGGGTTCACCCCTCACAAGGGTTCAATCCCTATTTTGCTGCCTGTATAGATATTTTTCCCCGATTTTTTAACATTTTTAACCCCTCCACACCCCCAGCCAACAAGGAAATGCCCAATTCCATGGTCACAGGCAGAGCAGAGGTGAAGGGATCGGGGTTGTGTCCCCAGGAGCATTTCACAGAGGGGAATCTCGGTGCTGTCTCACTGCTGCCATCTCCTTTATCCTCTCGTTGCCTCCCTAATGAAATATTCCAGGGAAATGAGGTTCTGCAGGAGAGCAGAGCACCCTCACACAGCCTGGAGGCCCTGAGGAATGACATTTACGGGATCTCCATCCCTGTCCTGTCTCGTGCCAGAGCCTGGTGGCCTCACTGTCCCTGCTGTGAGCCCAGACACGCTTGGGGCTGGATGGAGCCCGGATCCGGCGATCCCTGCCCAGCGTGGAGCGGTGTCTGGGGATGATAAGCGATAATGGCCCTGACTCAGCGCCCCGAGCGTGAGGGACGTGGGCTGAGTGTGTCACTGTGACAAGGGACAGATCCCAAACGGGCACAGGCGGGTCCTGCCAGGATCACAGAGGGATGTGGGCAGCACCTGGATACGGTGCTTTCACTCCGTGGCTTCTCCGACTCTCCAATTTGTGGCCTCCATCTGAATTTGCCAGTTTTTCCTGGGAATTTGTTTTCCTTTCTGTTTCAGAAGGGATTTGCAGCGCCAGGTCCTGCCCCTCCTGTGACAGCTGCCACGTCCCGGTATCCAGGAATTCTGTTTAGGGCAAGGAAAGAGGAACCGGGTCACGTGGAGCTGTGTGGGGAAGGGGGCAGGGACAGGCTGGGTAATCAGGAAAAGGTTCAAAGTTCTTCCCTCGGTGCTGAAGGCTCCCCAGGGAATGGGCACAACCCCGGAGATCCAGGAGAGTTTGGACAGGGTGGGGTTTTGGGGTTCCTGTGCAGGGCCAAGAATTGGATCAATGATCCTCCTGGACCCTGATCCTTGTGGATCCTTCCAGCTCAGGATATCCCGTGGTTTCACGATCCCTCCAGGATATCCGGGGTCTGGAAATCACAAATGACACCGTGCAGCTCCCCTGGCATGGAGCATGGCACTGTCCCCGTGCTCCCCGCAGGACACAGGACATTTTTCTCTGGTGTAGGGTAGTTCACACCATGGATCGTTGGAACTTTTCCCCTGCGTCCTTCCTTGACCCCTCCCCGATTTTCTCCCCACCCACGGCCACCCCTCCGCTCCCCGGCTGCCCCTCCGCTCCCCGGCCGCCCCGTCCCCTGCTCCCGGCACACGCGGCTCGTCCGCAGCCCCGCGGAGATCGCGGCAGTCTTTGGAAAATGCTTCCACCTCGTGGCCCTCTGGAGAAACGGCTGCTTGGGAAAGGTCGGGCTGATCCCGGGAAACCCAACCGGGCTGATCCCGGGAAACCCAACCGGGCTGATCCCGGGAAACCCAACCGGGCTGATCCCGGGAAACCCAACCGGGCTGATCCCGGGTAAGCCGGCCGAGCTGCTCCTGGAAAACCCAGCCAGGCTGATCCCGGGAAACCCAAACGGGCTGATCCCGGGAAACTCGGCCAGGCTGCTCCACGGGAAACCCGGCCAGGATGCTCCACGGAAACACAACCGGGCTGCTCCCGAGAAATCCAACCGGGCTGCTCCTGGGAAACCCAACCAGGCTGATCCTGGGAAACCCAACCAGGCTGATCCCGGGAAACTCGGCCGGGCACGGGCCGCTCTCTCTGCCCGCCCTGCTGCCCTCACCGCGGTTCCCAGTGGCCCTGCCCAGCTCCGGGTGCTGCTCCACGGGCAGTCCCGGGGCTGAGGAGGCGTTGGAGGAGCCCGTGGTCAGTCCACACCCAGTCCTCCCAGTCGTCCCAGCACACGAGCACCAGCACAGCTCGGCCGGAGCTGCGGGACCCGCTGTGCCAGGGGACAGCACGGCCACTGCTCCTCCTCCTCCAAAATCCGCCTGTGCAGGAAGCTGGGGTGGGAAAGGAAAGGAAAATCTCGAGCACGCTTTGGCAAGCACCAAGCACGAGCGAGACTCAGCTTTGTTTCATCACCTACAACAATTACAATTTCAGCAGTTTTTGCAACTGTTAAAAACCAAAGCCCACGGAGATGGCACATCCATTGGCCAGGCTCCACAGTCACAGGAACCCGCCGGGATTGTTCCGTCTGATGCCAGGGAGAGGAGCAGAGCAGAGGGGACCCGAGGTGACACATCCTGAGGAGCAGAACAGAGAGGACCCGAGGTGACACATCCTGAGAAGCGGCCACTTCCCCACAGACCTAAACCCACCTGGCCCGGGTCCTGCGCTGAAGTGACATCGCCGCTGTCACAGCCACATCAGGACCCTGCCAGGTGACACCACCAGGCGCCCCATTCGTGCTCACGCCATTCCCGGCCCAGCCGCGGCTTGAAGAGTGCGAGGAGTGAAAGGAATTCCAGGGAGGAATCAGGAATTGCGGGAGGATGAACAGCCCCGTGTTGTTGGGAATAGCGGTGCCCCGAGGGACGCAGCAGCTCCTTGAAACCACGTCAGAGGGGTGGACTAAATTCTCAGGGAATAAAAGACCTCAAATTTTGCAGGAAAAGTGGGTTTGGGTGCCGTGGAAGCTTTCACAGTGAAACTCGGTGGCTCTGCTGGTATTTACAGAGAGCCTGGGAGGGCAGCCCTGCATAAAACCTGGATTCTCCCTTTGCTGCTGGTTTAAACGCTTCACTTGGCAAATCCTGACAGGCAACAGCAAGGCAGGATTTGGAAAAGGGGCACAGCCACGCTCCTGATCCCAGTATTTCAGCTGCCGCAGCGTGGGGAGAGGCAGCTTTAAAGGCAGGCGGGACTCAGCTCCCGCTCTCCTGGCCGGGGCTCAAGCGAAGCGCTCCCCGTTAATGAGCAGGAAATGGGGAACGATGGGATCGGGAAGCGCTTTGTGCAGCCCAGACGGACACTGGGCACGCCAGGACCTAGCGGGGGTTAAGCAAAAGCCCGCTGAATGAACCTGCCGGTCACCGCACGAACCGAGGAAATTAAAACTCAGGCACCATATGCCGCGAGTCCCCGGGAGGGAGCGGAGCGGAGCGTCGGGAGCGGCGTCCGCATCTGCCCGGGGCAGGTGCGCTCCGAGCGGCGGGGGAGTGCAGAATGAGAGTCCCCGGGGATTTCATCCCCCCGGGATAACGCGAGTTCTTCCCGGGGAGTTCAACCCCCAGGGATAACGCGAGTTCTTCCCGGGGAGTTCATCCCCCAGGGATAACGCGAGTCCTTCCCGGGGAGTTCATCCCCGGGGATAAAACAACTCCTTCCCCGGGTTGTACCCCTCAATAACGCCCCTCCTTCCCCAAGATCTTTCCCCCAGGATGACGGGATTCTTTCTCCAGGGTTATCCGCCTCAATAACGCCCTCCTTCCCCAGGGTCATTGTCCCGGGATAACGGGGCTCTTTCCCCGGGTTGTCCGGTTCAATAACTCCTCTCCTTCCCCAGGATCTTTCTCCCGGGATAACGGGATTCCTTCTCCAGGGTTAACCCCCTCAATAACGGGATTCCTTCTCCAGGATCATCTCCCCGGGATAACGGGATTCTTTCTCCAGGGTCATCCTCCTCAATAACGCCCCCACTTCCCCAGGGTCATCCCCTGGATAACGCTCCTTCCCCCGGTGTTTCCCACTCAAATCCCGCTATCCTCCTTCCCCAGGACGTCACCCCCCTGACCCCCGCCCCTCCTTCTCCAGGGCCACCCTCTGACCTCCGCTCCTCCTTCTCCAGGGTTAGCCCCCTCAATAACGGGATTCCTTCCCCCAGGTTGTCCCTCTCAACCCCGCTCCCCTTTCCCCAGGGTCACCCCCCTGACCCCCGCCCCTCCTTCCCCTCCTTGCCTGGCGCGAGCGGCCGGGCAGCAGCCGGGGACCGATGGATGCCACATGTTCAGCCCGGCCCAGTGGCCGAGCAGCCGGCGAGGCAGAGCCAATGGCTGCTTCTCACGCTCAGCGAGCGCGTCCACATCCACCTCCACCCCCCTCGCCGAGTCCTTAAGTTGCAGCTTTTAACAACCCTCGGTGTGCAGAGCGGCGATGCTGCTCAGCGGGAACAGAAGGCAGAGCCTGCTGACAGGCAGCCAGCATGGACCCTGAGCCCGCCAGGGCCGGCTGCTGAGACAGGTACGTGCCTTCCGAGGCAGGGAGCCGAGAGCAATCACATTTGGGATGCAAAGTCGGAGCAGACTTTTGGTTTTCCAGCAGGGGGAAATATGGAAATGCGGCTCCCTCGGAATGATTCATCCCCTCCCCTTCCCCGCCGCCGCCGCCTCCCCTCCCTGCGGCGCTCTCCGTCCTCTACGCACAACACTTGGCTGCAGCCTGTCCAGCTGGACGCCTTCGTTTTGGGGGGTCTTGGTGCTCCCCGAGAGTGGAAAAATCGGCAGCGGGGACAGCAGCAGGAACAGGGTGGTCCCCGCAGGCTGGGTGGGCTCGGGACCCGGGGCACGGCCAGGTTGGGTCGTTCCGGGGATCCCGGCTGGTGAATCTATCCCGGGGAACCCTGCTCAACTCACGGAGCCATTCAGGGGCTCCCCCAAACCGGAGCTTCTCTCTGAGGAGAGTCTGGCGCTCCCCGGAGAAGGAGGGAAGGGGAGGGGAAGCGGTGAAACGGGGCCACGGCAGAGTTTATCTCCCCTCTTCAAGGGTTTTGTACTCAAAGGGGATTCTGACCTGCGCTGTGTTAATGTCACCGCTGTCCCCTGCCCTGAGTGGTCTGGGGACAGGGCAGGCAGAGGCCTGGCTCTGTTTCTGGCTGTGCAAAGCTCTCCTTCGGCTGGAGGATCCCCACACACAGGGGAGGCACCAGAGGGAGCTGGAGGTGACACTGGTGTGACCGACTTGTCTGGTGGCAGAGGGAAGTGGCACCATGGGAGGTGTTTGGGGCTTGCTGCTCCCGGGATTTGGGTGTAATTTTCTCTCCTGTTTACAAACACGGAGCTGTTTTCTCGGGAATTCAAAACAGAGCAATTGTGGGGATCCTCCAGCTGGGGATAGCAGGATCTGCCTCCCCCTGGAAGAACTTTCGTGTCCTTGGGAAGAAGAGAGGATCCGGTTTGTTCATTCCCTTGACTCAGCTTTGCCCTGGACGGGCACAGGGCAGGTGCTGGGCCAGGGCTGCTCTCGGTGCCCCCATTTCCCATTGCCACCCTCGGAGCTGATCCCGGTGTCTGTGGAAATGCTGTCCCACGGATCCTTCCCGCAGCTGGTGCCATCAGGTGGCGCTTGGGAATAGGCAGCGCCGCCGCGGGAGCTCCGACACGGAGCACTTGTTGCTGTGAGCTGCGGGTGGCACGGGGAGAGGGGACACGGAGCACCCGGAGACCCTGTGACACTGGGGACAGGGATAGGGGGCAACCGGAGACCCTGTGACACTGGGGACAGGGATAGGGGGCACCCAGGGATCCTGTGACACAGGGGACAGGGACAGGACGCACTCGGAGATCCTGTGACACAGGGGACAGGGGGCACCCTGTGACACAAGGAACAGAGACAGGACAGGGGGCATTTGGAAATCCTGTGACACAAGAGACGGGGACACGGGGCACCCGGAGATCCTGTGACACAGGGAACAGGGACAGGAGCACTCAGGGCCCCTGTGACACAGGGACAGGGACAGGGGGCACCCAGAGCCCAGGGAGTGGGGACACAGGGCACCCGGAGACCCTGTGACACAGAGGACGGGGACATGGGACACCTCTGGTTCCCCATCTGACACCTCCAAAGGTGACACAGGAAGGGAGGAACGACCTTCAGTGTCACTGGGAGGGACGTGCAGAGCAGGCAGAGCTGCAGAGCCCGTGGATAACCACGGAAAGCTTTTCCTCTCGGTTGTGGCACCGAAAAGCCTGGTTTGAATTCCAGCCAGTTTCAGGTTAGTGTTAGGTTTGGGGGTAGGGTTAGGGTTAAGTTTGGGGTTGGGATTGGACTTATGGTTATGGTTAGGGCTATGGTTATAGTTATGGTTAGGGTTAGGTTTAGGGGTCGGTTTAGGATTAGGGCTAGCTCTTTTCCTCTTGGAGACACTTCTGTGGTCAGCCAGCGGTGCAGAGCAGAACATTTCTGTCTTGTCTCATAAATCCTGTGTGGGGCTGCCCAAACCTTTATAAAACCTCCCTGATCCACTCAAAAGGGACGAGCGGAGTCTGGATTGGGAACCGCTCATCCCAGGGCACTTTGGGAACTTCCCCGGGACAACCCAGACACAGAAAGGACCCGTGCAAAGCCCTTCCTGGGGTCGGGAGTGGCTGTTGGAACATGGGGCGATCCTCAGGTGCTGCCCAGACTCACCGGCCTCATCCCAAATCCCACTTCCATCCCAAATCCCACCTCAATCCCAAATCCCACCTCCATCTCAAATCCCACTTCCATCCCAAATCCCACCTCCATCGGCCCCGGCGCTCAGGAACAGCAGCCAGGACTGGGACAGCTGGACGCTGCTGGAGCTGCTCCTCCCTTCCAGGGGTCAGGGAGAGTTTGTCACCCCCAGGACACGGCCCAGGGCCCAGCCCAGCCCCCCTTCCCTCCAGGATCACCCTCCCACAGACTTCAAAGCCGGGGGCGGCCCGGGAGGACAAAGAGCGGCATTGTGGCCGCTAATGCCGAGGGACACGAGCTGTTCCCAGCGATCCCAAATCCAATAACATTTGTGCAGCTTGGCTGGGGTGTGAGGGGAGCGGAGAGAGCCGGGGAAGGGAAGAGCTGCTCGCATTGAAGTGAAAGCGCCCAGCTCGGGGTTTGAATCGGGATTAATTGAGCTGCAGCATCCACGCGGGGACTAGGCATGTGACTTTCCCCTTCACTTTCTCTCTGCCTCTGCTCCCTCTCTCTCTCTCTCTCTCTCCTCCCTCCCTTCCTTTCTCTTTCCTTTAAAATAAATTGAAAAGGAGATGCAAAGCCACCGCTGCTCCTCAGGGAGCAGACGGAGGGAAAGCTCCCGTGATTCCCGGGGCTACAGCGGTAGTCCCACGAGCTTTTCTGTGGGGTGGTTTTCTGTGACCGGGATGCTGAGGCAGGGGATGCTCCCCGTGCTGCCCTGGGGCAACCGGTTCTGTCTCTGAAACCCCGCAGGGACCGTGCGGCACCTCAGGGCTCACAGCAGCCCGGATGGGCTGAGGGGTCCCAAGCGGGTGGGGTGGGTGCTCAGCAGGGAAAACTGCACCGTGGAGACCCTGTGTGGGGCAGGGGGCAGGACAGGGCTGGGGACACCCTCGGAGCGTCACTCCAGGCTGGGGGGACACCCACCCCCGCCCACAGTCGGGGTACCCCCAGGTGTTTTCCTCACCTTTAGACTCACCGGCCATCCACCAATCCTCGGCGCAGCCCCCACATGTTCCCCCGTGTCCCTCTATATCCAACCCCCTATTTCCCCGAGTTCCCTCCATGCATCCCCCCATGACCCCCGCGTCGTGTGTATCCCCTATGACCTTCCGTGTGCCCCGGTGTCTCCCCCGCCGTCCTTCCCATATCCCCCCCGCGACCCTCCGTGTGTCCCCGTGTCGCCCCCGGTTGCCCCCGCCGTCCTCCCATCCCCGGCCCTCGTGGCCCCGGTGTCGCCCCGGTGTCCTCCCCATGTCCCCCTGCCGTTATCCCCCGTGTGTCCCGGTGTCCTCCCCATGTCCCCGCCGTGACCCCCCGAGTGTCCATGTCCATCGGTGTGACTGAGCGGGCCAGGGCGCCGCGGGCCCGGGGCCCTTCCCGGCCACCCGGGGTCCGAGGGTCCCCGGGCTCGTCCCCGCCCATCCCCCATCCCCCCGCCTCCCGCACCTTCTGCGCGCTGAAACGGGCCAGCGAGTCTGTTCAGCTGCTCGCCCATCGCCGAGCTGGAAATGCAAACAGCAGCGAGGCCGGGGGAGGAGGGAGCTGGGGGGAACCCTCAGCGCTCGCTTCCCCTCGGCTGCTCATTTCAAACCTTCTTTCAGGCAGAAATTACTCACATTAATCAGGAGTGGGAATGTGTTCGCAGCCGCGCAGATTTGGCAGCCCCGAATCGAATTCCATCGGTGGCAGCGGGAGGACGCGAGCCCGGATCGGCCGCGCTCAGCCCCGCGGAGCCATTGCCGGGAGAAATCGGAGCCCAGAGCTCCCCGAAATAAATTTCTTCCGTAAAAAAATGCCAGGAGATCTCTATGATGGATGAGCTGAAAGGGAGGGGAAAATCCGGCACATCCATGGGGCTGGAGTTGCCCCGGGGCTGGCGGCTGTGGGACAGGGAAGGGAAGGGAGAGGGAGAGGGACAGGACAGGGACAGGGACAGCACAGGACAGGGATGGAAAGGACAGGGAGAGGGACAGGAGAGGGACAGAGATGGAGACGGGACAGGAACAGGAAGAGACAGGGACAGATGAGACAGGGACAGGGACAGGGAAGGGGACAGGGGGACAGACAGGGAGGGGAAGGACAGGGACAGAGATGGAGACAGGGACAGGACAGGGACGGGGACAGGGAGGGACAGGGACAAGGGATAGGAGACAGGGACAGGGACAGGAAGGACAGGGACACGGACACCACCAGAAACAGGGTCCCCAGCTCCAGCTCGGCTGCTGGGACAGTGGAGAGGAGCTGAACTTGAGCAGATGGTTCTTAAACCTGACAGAAAGGGGCTCGGAGTGTGTCCAAATCAGGGTTTTTCACCCCGAGCGCAGGGAGCTGATCCATCGGGCAGGGTTGGATGTGTTGAGTTCTGCTGTTCTCTGCAGAAGGGGCTTGGGGTGGTCACCCAAGCCCTGAAATAACCATGGCATCTCGGGTGTTGGGATGGAAGGGACCTAAAGCTCATCCAGTTCCACTCGCATACATTCCCAAGGTGCTCCAAGCCACTGGACACTTCCAGGGATTTAGGCCAGCACGCCGCTCTCTGTGTCCCCTTTCCAGAGCCTCCCACCTCACAGGGGACAATTCCTTCCCGATATCCAACATCCTAATTCCCTCGCCAGGGAGCCTCTCTCTGCTCCCAGCCTCATCGAGGTGCCTTTGGGACACCAGGAGCGTTCTGGACAGCGCAGCGGGACAGGGGGGGCTGTGGGGCAGCAGCGGTGTGTCACTGCTGTCGCCGCTGTCCCGCTGTCACTGCTTCACCAGCGCGGCACAGAGGGGCAGGGCGCTCCGGAGAAAGGCGCAGGTGGCGCAGCTGCCGCAGCTCGCTGTGCTGTGATGGAGCTGCTGCTGGCCGCCGCCGCCTCTCCGAGGTGATTGCTCTTATTGGCTTATTTTTAGTGCGTGGCCGCGTTGGGAGCGAGATGGATGGAGCCTGTCTCGCCTGCTGAGAAGATTTGTGTGGCACAAGGAGCCCGGGCACGAAACGGAGCTGGAGGAGCTCCCAGGGCAGGGGGAGATCGCCAGACCCCCGTTCCTGCCTCGGGAAGGGTCAGTAGGGTGGGCACGGAGGGGTCATGTCAGGGATGAGGTCAGTGTGAGCTGCCTGGTGCTGGCTGTCACTCCACTGCCAGCACCTCCCGGTAAGATTTAAAAAAAAAAAAAATCAAAGAAAATCCAAATCCCAATCTGAAGGTGTGGTGCTCAGGGTCTTGTCTGCCCGAGGGTCTCCCATTCCAGCGTTTTTCCTTCTCTGGTGTTTTCAGGAGTGATGTGGCAGCGGGAATTCTGCTGAACCCATCTCCACAGGCTCCCTGGAGCTCCCCTGGAGGTGCAGGAGCTCTGATTCGAGTGGCTTTGCAATCTGAGCGGGTTGTGTGACTGCAGCCGGGCACAGAAGGCTTTCCCAGGTGATTTTTTCTCCCGTGATTTTTTCTCCCTAAACAGATCCACATCCGCGGGTTTTGTTCTGTCGGCCGCGGGTTTTATGGCAGAGAGGAAAGGAAAACCTTGGGAGCTGGACAAAGTGTGAATTCCTTTAAAAACCCAGAGTGTGACTGTTCCCAGCACATCCCAGTTCCCCTCCTGGTGCTGCAGCTCCTCCCGGCCTGGCGGGAGCTGTGGCCAGCCGGCCAAGGGAATATTGATCGTTTTTACAGCGGAACTGACAGAGCCTATTCGGGCGTGTAATGAAGATGGATGATCCCGTCCTCTCGCCCTGGCTTGGGGAAAGGAAATTATTTGCTGCATCCTGGAGGGAGATTTCGCAGCCGTCCATCCCTCGCTCCCGCTGGCCTCATTCTTGCCGCTCTCGCCGGTTTCCATGGTTTTCCATGGTTTCCCTGTTTCCATGGTTTTCCCTTCTTTCCATCATCATGGATTCTCTCACTTTCCCAGCTCCCAGCGCTCCGTTCTCGCATCCCAGCACGTGGATCTGGCTTTCAGAGGTTGGTCCAGACCTTTGGAATGAAAATTTCACCGCTGGGATCAGCTGGGGCAGGACCGGATTTCCATTGCTGATGGAATTTCTTTTCCCGGAAAAAGCGCCCCCACTCCAAGAGTCATGTCATGAACAGCCATAAAAATGAGTTAAAATGGGTCAGAGTTAAAAGAAAAAAAAGGAACTAACCGATTATCATGTTTTTGGTTTTGGGGGCTTATTACCTTTTGGGATTGTGTTTCCAGCTTTTCTCCAGCAAACAAGGGATAGGAAATTGCCACTTTCTTATGCAGTGTTATGAGGTTTCCTAAAACTGAGAATCTCCAGGATCGCAGGGCTGGGGTAAGAAAGAGAAAAAAAAACCAACTGCTGGAGAGCAAGAGGTGTGAAATCCTGAGGAATTTCAAAAGGAGCCACCCCTGACACATCTTCCAGGAGTTTGAGGAGCCTCATCGCTCCATGAGATCCAAACTCTTCACAGGCCCGGCATTCCGAGGATCCTCCACAGCTCTCACCCTTCCAGCTCAGCTCCATCCTGGGACAACATTTTGAAACCTGTTTTGAAACACGTTTGAGCACTTGGAGCCTGCCAAGGCTGTTTTGGATTGGGATCTCTGCTGTTCCCATCAAAATCCAGCCGGCCGGTTCTTGAGGGGACGAAATTTTGTGGAACCAAGAGGGAAATCTTCCATCCGCAAACGCACGGCTCCTTTCACGCCTCGGGAGCCCGCTTGGATATTCATGGCAGAGTAATTACTCTTTTTCTCAGTCAGGAATGAATTTCATCAGTAATTCAACACCACCGCGAGAGGAGAGCCGGGCACGGCTCTGGGGAGGCGAGGAAACCACAGTGCCCCGTAATTTGGAATTAAACACTAAAAAAAAAAAAAGATACATCAGGCACCTGCCTACCCATCCCAAGCTGCAAAAACACAACAGTGACCCTTTTGGCGGTCTGGGGATATTTTTGGTGGTGAGGGAGATTTGGGGTGAGAGCTCTGGAGCAATTTCCAGGTTGCCAGGAGCGCATCCCGGCGTTCTAGAGCCACCTTTCACCTTCCCGCTGCTCCCTGACGAGTGGGCTGAAACATCTGGCAAGTTGAGCACCAGGGCGAGGGGAAGCCGCTGCTGCTCGTGGCTGACAGCTCCTGCGAGATCAACCCCGCCGGCGTCATTCCTCGGGTGAAAGCTCCCTCACAAAGGCAAGGAATGAAGCAAATCTTTACAGTGACACATTTATTTTGTGTCTATTTATTAGCTCAGAGCAAAAGTCCTGCTGCGCGATGCATTGTGGGGATTATGCAAATGAGGAGACATCAAGACAATTAAAAAAAAAAGCCAAGTGAGCACAATTGTCAGAGCGGAGCAGATGCTGGAGACGGCTCAGCCCTCCCTGACGCTCCCGGCCCTTGCCCGGACCTCCTGCCCGGCAATCCCGTGCCCAGATCTTTAACATTATCTCCCCATCCCAGGAGACTTCTTGGACAAACCAGGCAGCTCGTTAGGCCCCCATTGTTAATAGCTGCCCAGGTCATCAAGGAGGTATTCGTGTTGTCCCATCCCTTTTAGGGTAAGGATGCTCAGGATGGACCCCGCTCCATCCTCATTCATCCCGCATCTCCCTGCATGGCTTGCAGACAAAATTAACAGCTAAAATTGGATTTTTGGGGTTATTTAGAGGGCAGAGAGCAGGGAGGGTCGTTGCCCCTTCAAAGGATCTCCCGTGACCCGGGCAGAGCAGCCCCGACCCGCTGTCCCGGCCGGGGGTGAGGTAATGCCGCGCTCATGTCGGCTCGCGCGCTGCCACGGGAGGGGGATCTGGCTCCCGAGCCCGGCTAAATCCCCGCTGAATCCCCGTTGTTAACTGACAGCCCGGGATTTAGGAAGAGCTGAGGCTGGAGGATTAGCAAACAGAGCCGTGGAAACGGAAAAAAAAAAAAAAAAAAAAAAAGGCCCAAATCCGACTTGTCTTTGCTTTGCCAAGCCCCGGAGGACTCGGGATGTGCTTTGGGATTTAATCCTGTCTGAACCCCTCGAGTTGGAGACGGAGGTGCTTAAGGCAGCTGAAGGGCAGGTCCGGAGCTGCACACAAGGACAGCTCCTGCCCCAGCAGCTCCTGAAGCCGGAAAGCGCCGTATTTCCCCAAAGGCTTGTGGAAAAGCACGGCCAGTGCTCGAGATAGGAAGAAAGACGCAAGGGAGAGCCGCTTCATTCCTCACCCCGCAATTACACTCATTAGGAGAGAATGCTGCCTCCGATGCCCAGCTAGCCCAGCTATTTTTAATTTCCCTGCCTGTTCAAAGCCTCACCGAAGACCTCCGGGTGCTTTTTTTTTTTTTTTTTCCTGGAAAGGAGGATTCTCCTCCCAGGTCAGAGGCTCTTTTGTGTCTGCTTCGGCTGCGAGACGGGGCCGTGAGACAAAGCAGGAAGGGGGAAAGCGGAGAGAGGGCGAGCTGGAAGAACCGGAGAGCCTGGGAAAGCCGAGGAGAAGCGGGAAGAGGCGGGCATCGCTGCCCGGGCGGGGCTCCTGGCAGCGGGGGCCGTGCCCTGGTACGCGATCCTGCCGTGCGGGGGGAACGACGGAAAGCTTACGGGGCATTGCGCGGCTCCGGCGGCGAGAAGCAGGAGAGCTGGGAATGATAATTATGACACCAGCTCGGCTCGGGGTGCGGCGGCCCGCCCAGCCGGGTGGAGGTGATGGAGGCCTCTCCCCATCGCCCTATCACCCGGCCCCTCCCGCCCCGCGCCACACAACAGCCTCGCAATTCCCCTCACAATTAGGGAGAACACTATTCAGCACCGCTCGCAGCGCGGGGCTTTTGTTCTCTCCGCTCCGCCGGCCGGAGCTCTCCCGCTTGCCTTCGCTCGGCTCCGATGCAGGCTTCGGGCCTCCTGAATGTTGCTTTGCAAGATTTCCCCCCAGCCTGCCCCAAAAGAATCTTTGGGAGTCCGCGGGTGAGGCTGCGGAGGAGAGAGGCAGGGGAAAAGACAAAAGCAGGAGGAAAAAAAAAAAAGGCAGAAAAAAACAAAAAAAAAAGTAGGACGGCGTTATTTCTCTTTCTATTCTTTGTCTGGTCGTTGCCTGCAGGAGTTGTGGGTGTTGAGGGCGGCGGGGGGCACCGGGGGGAACGCTCAAGCCCGAGGCGCGATCGGCGACTCAGCCACCAGCGCGGAACCACCGCCAGGGCACCTGCATCCCCCCTGCTCCCGGCTGCCTTACGCTGGGCAGGCATCCCGGCAATGCCCAGCCCGGAGGCATCCCATCATCGCGAGCCCTCGGCCTCCCGTGCTGCCAATGTCCGGCCAATTTACAGATCTTCATTTGCTTGTGCCTGTTGCTAGCTGATGGCGATGGCTGTGGCTGGCTGTGGGCCTCTCTTTCTAGTGGCCTGTCGCTGTGGAGCTTGGGAAAAATTTAAATTTGCTTTGTTTGGGTGAGATATACACGTGACTGCCAAATTCATTTCCCATGTATGATTATTGCGAGCGGGTGTGTTGTATTTTCATGTTATATTCCATTAATTATGTGACAGAGATTTACTATGCAACACATTTGCTACACGTAAGTTATCAGTTAATTACACGTTGACTCGTTAACTGTTGGATTTCAGGCTTGAAGATGTTCCTGCATTCTGGAATTCTGTTTGAAGTTTTTGTCCTCCGGGTGAAGTGGGGGGTTTGCAGGACCGGCTCTGTGTGTGTGCAAACACTTTGGCATTGGTTTGTCGGTGGCCAATAAACCCCGCGGAGCCTCTGCCTTTTGGGCTGGCGGAGGTGGATTCGGGTTTTCATGAAGGGCAGAGAGCAGATCTGTCGGTGCTTGCTGCATTCCTGGAATTACCCCTGGATCCTGAAGGATGCGGAGGAAGTGGGTGGCGTGGCCGGCGGCGGTTGGTTGTGCTGCCGGACGCCGCTCCCCGCGTTCCTTCCTCCGGCTGCAAACCTTGCGGCTCCAACCGCGGAGGAGGGAGAGGAGAGGAGGGAGAGGAAAGAGAGAAGAGCGGAGCGGAGAGAGAGATAAGGCCGAGAAGGAGCAGGAGGAGCGCCTCCCACGTGTCCTCTCCCGATTCAGAGGTAAATCCCAAGAATAGATAAGGGAAGCGGTGCATGTATCAACCTGAGCGGTGCATGTCAGCCCCGGGAAAGCAGAACTTAAGAGCTGGAGAGAGGAGAATTGCCGCGGTTTGTGTACCTGGTTCTGCTTTCGTATTCAGGTGTGTGGTGGGAGCGGAGGGGTCCTGAGGGGGTTGTGGGCACCAAAACGGGTCCTCAGTGGCTCCTGAGGGATTTTGGGCCGGTGTGGGGACTCTGGGTGTGTTGGTGTGGGGCCGTGCTTTGGTTGCTCTTCAACGTGTCTGAGCTGGAGAGCCGCTTCAGGGAAATGAGAATTTTTCCCTGACAGAGATTATCAGGGACACTGAGGACAAGGGAGGGTGACAGAAGCCCTGGGCACGCCCTCTGATGAGCGGGTCTGGGAGTGCCCGGAGTGGCTCAAGAAGATGTCCCTCCTGGTTTTTGTGTGTCCCCAGGGAGTGTGATGCGCAGAGACTGGGTGGGACGGGGCTGGATGGCCTCAGGCTCTGGGACGGGTTTGGGACGGGTTTGTCACCTTTGGGTGTCCCCACTGGGCTTGGTCCCCTGCAGGTGTTGGCATGGTCCACTTGGAGACCAGTGCGGACCCTGGGGTCCTGCCGGGGGGCATCAGTGGTGAAGGGACAGCTCCAGAGTGACCAAAGGGACAACCGGCTCCAGTTGAACTCCCGTGGGAGAGTCAGCGGGAACAGGACAGTCACTGGGAATGGGAATATGGCGGAAAAAACTGAGGGAAAAAATGGGGGGAAATGGGGAAAATGGGGAACACAAACGGGGAAAACAGGGGACAGCAAGGGGAGCTACAGGGGAATGAAACACGGAAACCAGACAGGAACAACAAACAGGGAATCAGGGAAAAAGTGGGGGAAAAACAGGGAAATGGGGAACAACAAACAAGCGGAAAACCAGGAGCCAACAAAACGGGAACAATGAGGAAAAAAATGGAAAAACAGAAAGGGAAAACAGGGAATAACAGAGCAGCAGCAGCTGGAGCACAAATATCCACATCTTCCCTCCCTTGGACCTGACATCCGGGTTACCCAGCACCCCAGCGAGTGCAAGCAGCCTCCAGGATGCCTGTTCCTCTCCGGGGCTCAATCCTTGTGCTGCCTCATCCTTCCACCTGGGAATAACATCTTGTTTTCCAGTCCCACATTTCTGCACACACCTTGCCCGCTGCCTGTTGCACGGCGCTGCCCAAGGTTGGGGTCAGCCTGAGCTTGGCAGGATCTTCCCTTGCTCAGCACAGCCTAAAACCCCAAACCCAGAGGCAAACCTTGGCCCCTCAGCAACCAAACAGGTGTTTCCAAATCCTGAGAGGGGCAGGAAAAGCTGTGTTGAGGCTTACCAGAGTTCATGCCTTCCCAACAAAAGTTCTGGAGCCTCCATTCTACCATGGGAGATGTCCCCATAAAGCCAAAAAAGTCCCAAGCACTTGTGAGTTGAGAGATGAGAGTGAGGGCTGGGGAAATGGTTTGTTACTAATGAACGAATCTTCTACAATCCCCAGTCCACAATCCTGGGAATCTCCTCTGTGTGGGAACATCACCCACCCCATTCCATCCAGCTCCTGGGGAGCAGCAGCAGGATTCCCTTTGAGATGGGTCAGTCTCTGCTCCAGAGCTCTGCTGAGTCACCTGCCTTCTTCTGCCCACCTGTGCCACTGCTTTGATCCAAAACCATTGATCTTCCATCCCTGCTGAACCAGATCATGATCCTTCCATCCGCTGCTTGACCCATAACATTTGAGTCTTCCCTCCATCCCTGCATCGGATCCAGACCATTGATCTTCATCCCAACACCCATCATTCCCATCCCTGCTTGAATCCAAACATTGATCTTTCGCTCCCAAATCATTCAATCCCCTCCCTTCTTGATCAAACCATTGATTTTCCATCCCTGATGGGGAAGCCAAACCATTCATCCCCGATCCCTGGATTGATCCAGACCGTTGATCTTCCATTCCTGCCTGATCAGATCCCCCTGAGCCTGATCCAGGTGCAGATCCAGACCATTGTCCCTTATCCTTGAAGGAACAATCCATTGATCTTCCACCTGGTTAGAACCAGACCATTGAGCCTGAAATCCAGACCAGACCA
>VKON01002891.1:123549-134960 GCA_009741485.1 Malurus cyaneus samueli | reverse complement strand
AAAAAAGTAAGACGGCGTTTTTCTCTTTCTTTCTTTGTCTGGAGCGTTGCCTGCAGGAGTTGTGGGTGTGAGGGCGAGCGGGGGCACCGGGGGAACGCTCAGCCCGAGGCGCGATCGGCGCTGAGCACACGCGGAACACCCGCAGGCACCTGCATCCCCCCGCTCCCGGCTGCCTTACCTGGGCAGCATCCCCGGCAATGCCAGCCCGGAGCATCCCCAAGCAATCCGAGCCCTCGGTCTGTGCTGAAAATGTGGGAATTTACAGATTTCATTCTGCTTGTGCTGTTGTAGCTGATGGGTGGCTGTGGCTGGCTGTGGCTCTCTTCTAGTGGCTGTAGCTGGTGAGCTTGGGAAAAATTAAATTTGCTTTGTTTTGGGTGAGAATAACCACGGACTGGCCAAAATTCATCCCTGTATGATTATTTGCGAGCGGGTGTGTGTATTTTCATGTTATATTCCCATTATTTATGTTGACAGAGATTTACATGCAACACATGCTAACGTAGTTATCAGTTAATTACACGTGAGCTCGTTAACTGTTGGATTTCAGGCTTGGAATGGATGTTCCTGCATCTGAATTTCTGTTTGAAGTTTTTTGTCCTCCCCGGGTGAAGCGGGGGCGGTTTGCAGGACCGGGCTCTGTGTGTGTGCAAACACTTTGGCATTGTTTGTGGTGGCAATAAACCCCGCGGAGCCTCTGCCTGGTGCCGGAGGTGGATTTCGGTTTTCTGAAGGGCAGAGAGAGCAGATCTGTCGGTGCTTGCGCATTCCTGGAATACCCCTGGATCCTGGAAGGATGCGGGAGGAAGTGGTGGCGTGGCCGGCGGGGTTGGGTTGTGCTGCCGGAGCCGCATCCCCGCCGTTCCTTCCTCCGGCTGCAAACTTGCGGCTCCAACCGCGGAGAGGGAGAGGGAGAGAGGGAGAGGGAAAGAGAGAGAGGGAGAGGGAGAGAGGGAGAGGGAGAGAGGGAGAGGGAGGCTCTCCGTGTCCTCTCCGATGAGGTAATCCCAAAGAAAGATAAGGGAAGCGGTGCATGTATCAACCTGAGCGGTGATGTCAGCCCGGGGAAAGCAGATTAAGGACGCGGAGAGAGAGGAATTGCCGCGGTTTTTGGTGTCACCTGGTTCCTGCTCGTAATTCAGGTGTGTGGTGGGAGCGGAGGGGGTCCTGAGGGGGTCTGGGCAGCCAAAACGGGTCCTCAGTGGCTCCTGCAGGGATTTTGGGGCCGGTGTGGGGACTCTGGGTGTGTGGTGTGGCCGTGCTTGGTGCTCTCACGTGTCTGAGCTGAGAGAGCCGCTCAGGAAAATGAGAATTTTTCCCTGACAGAAGATTCAGGGACACTGAGGACAAGGGAGGGTGACAGAAGCCCTGGGCACCCCTCTGATGAGCGGGCTGGGAGTGCCCGGAGTGGCTCAAAAGATGTCCCCTCCTGGTTTTTGTGTGTCCCCAGGGAGTGGAGGCAGCAGGACTGGGTGGGAGCGGGGCTGGGATGGCTCCAGGCTCTGGGACGGGTTTGGGACGGGTTTGTCACCTTTGGGTGTCCCCACGGGGCTGGGTCCCCTGCAGGTGTGGCTGTCCCTTGGGAGGGGACAGTGGGACCCTGGGGTCCTGCCCGGGGGGATCAGTGGTGAAGGGAACAGCTCCAGAGTGACAAAGGGACACCGGCTCCAGGTGAACTCCCGTGGGAGAGTCAGCGGAACAGGACAGATCACTGGGAATGGGGAATAATGGGGAAAAATGGGGAAAAAATGGGGGGAAATGGGGGAAAATGGGGAAAAACAAACGGGGAAAACAGGGAACAGCAAAGAGGGAGCTACAGGGAATAACAGGAAACAGCAGGGAACAACAAACAGGGAACAGGGAAAAGTGGGGAAAAACAGGGGGAAATGGGGAACAACAAACAGGGAAAACCAGGGAGCAACAAACAGGGAACAATGAGGAAAAATGGGGAAAAACAGAAGGGAACAACAGGGAATAACAGAGCAGCAGCAGCTGGAGCACAAATATCCCACATCTCCCTCCCCTTGGACCTGACATCCAGGGTTCACCCAGCACCCCAGCGGTGCAGCAGCCTCCAGGATGGCCCTGTTCCCTCTCCGGGGCTAATCCTTGTGCTGCCTCATCCTTCCACCTGGGAATAAATCTTGTTCCAGTCCCACATTTCCTGCACACACCCCTTGCCCGCTGCCTGTTGCACGGCGCTGCCCAAGAGTTGGGGTCAGCCTGAGCTTGGCAGGATCTTCCCTGTGCTCAGCACAGCCCTAAAAACCCCAAACCCAGAGCAAACTTGGCCCCTCAGCACCTAAACAGGGTGTTCCAAATCCTGAGAGGGCAGGAAAAGCTGTGTGAGGCTTAACCAGAGTTCTGCCTTCAACAAACGTTCTGGAGCCTCCATTCTCCATGGGAGATGTCCCCATAAAGCCAAAAAGTCCAAGAATTGTGAGTTGGAGAATGAGGTGAAGGCTGGGGAATGGCTTTGTTACTATGAATGAATCTCTAAATCCCCAATCCACAATCCTGGGGGAATCTCCTGTGTGGGGAAACCATCAACCCACCCCATTTCCATCCCAGCTCCATGGGGAGCAGCAGCAGGATCCCCTTGAGAGGGTCACTCTGGCTCCAGAGCTCTGCTGAGTCCCTGCCTTCTTCTGCCACCTGTCCCTGCTTGATCCAAACCATTGATCTTCCATCCCTGCTGGAACCAGATCATGGACCTTCCATCCCTGCTTGACCCAAACCATTGATCTTCCATCCCTGATGGATCCAGACCATTGATCTTCCATCCCAAACCATCAATCCCCCATCCCTGCTTGATCCAAACCATTGATCTTCCGTCCCAAATCATCAATCCCCCATCCCTTCTTGATCCAAACCATTGATTTTCCATCCCTGATGGAGCCAAACCATCAATCCCCCATCCCTGGTTGATCCAGACCGTTGATCTTCCATTCCTGCCTGATCCAGATCCCCGAGCCTGATCCAGGTGCAGATCCAGACCATTGTCCCCTTATCCTTGAAGGAATCAATCCATTGATCTTCCAACCTGGTTAGAACCAGACCATTGAGCCTGATCCAGATCCAGACCATCAATCCCCCATTCCTGATGGAAGCAGACCATTGATCTTCCATCCCTGCTGGTCCAGACCATCAATCCCCCACCCCTGCCTGATCCAGACCATTGTCCTCATCCCGGCTGGAACCAGACCATTGATTTTCCATCCCTGATGGAGCCAGACCATTGAGCTTGATCCAGATCCAGACAAACAATCTCCATCCCTGCCTGATCCAGACCATCAATCCCCCATCCCTGATGGAGCCAGACCATCAATCCCCCACTCCCTGATGAGACCAGACCATCAATCCCCCATCCCTGATGAGCCAGACCATCAATCCCCCATCCCCACTGATCCAGACCATCAATCCCCCATCCCTGATAGAACCAGACCATCAATCCCCCACCCCTGATGTAACCAGACCATCAATCCCCCTCCCTGATGGAGCCAGATCATCAATCCCCCATCCCCACCTGATGACCAGACCATCAATCCCCCACCCCTGATGAACCAGACCATCAATCCCCCACCCTGATGGACCAGACCATCAATCCCCCATCCCTGATGAACCAGACCATCAATCCCCCCCCTGATGGAGCCAGATCATCAATCCCCCACCCCTGATAGAACCAGACCATCAATCCCCCACCCCTGATGGAACCAGACCATCAATCCCCCATCCCTGATGGAGCCAGATCATCAATCCCCCACCCTGATGGAGCCAGACCATCAATCCCCCACCCCTGATAGAACCAGACCATCAATCCCCCACCCCTGATGGAACCAGACCATCAATCCCCCGTCCCTGATGGAGCCAGATCATCAATCCCCCAACCTCACTTGATCCAGACCATTGAGCCTGATCCAGATGCAGATCCAGACCATCGATCCCTCATCCCTTCCCTGACCCAGACCATCCCTCCCCAGCCCTGCAGCTGCTCCAGCAAATCGAGACAAATTTCCCCCCGGCTCCTGCGGCGTCTCCTGCCTCGCAGCCCAGACTTAATTACAGCTGGGGCTGCGGGAGCTGCAATATCTGCGACCAGGAATGCGCTGAGGATCTTGTTAGCGAGGGCCTTACCTGGATTCCCGAGCTGCTGCTGCCCTCTCCTAATGGGCTGCAGGGAAAAATTGATGGCGAGTGAGCAGGAGAAGGTCTGGGTCATTATCTCGTCCCTTCCCTCCCTGCCTCTCTCGTCCTTCCCCCTGGGAATAAATCCAAAGGAACCTGCAAAGGGCAGCGGGGCTGAGCAGAGGGATTTGGGATTTGGGCTGTGACCTGGGACACACAAGTCGTGATTTTGTGATCCTGGAGCCTCTCCAAACATTTCCTTGTTCCCTGCTCAGGGTGGATTTGTTGGTTTGCAGAGCACTGAGGGGTCAAACAGAAATGAATTTATCCTGATTTTTTTTTTTTCCCAGCAAGCTTAGAAACAAACTCATTTAGGCTTGGAGGATATTTTGTTTGGTACAAAGAGAAACCTTTCGCTGCATTTTCAGTCACCTAAAATAAGTCGTTTGGGGAAGAGGGAAGGAGGGCTGGAAGTGGCGAGCTGCTCCAGATGGAAAAGTGGGAAGGAGAGGTTGCAGCTCCTCCAGGCTGGTTTTGTGCCTGAAGCTGAGTGGGACAAATGAAGTGGAGATGGAAAATATCCCTCCTGGATCAAATTTATCCCAGAGGGAACATTTCTGCAGCCTCAGACACCCATGGAAATCCACTCCCATGGGAACCCGGTGTGGAGGCAGAGCTGTCCCCTCACACCTCAGCTTTAACAAATCCCCGAGTTAGAGAAAGCCTGGAATATCCACTGGAAAAGGAAAATATCTCCTGGGCTGCCAGGGAGCTACACCTGCACTCCTGGAGAGGGGTGGGTGAGCATCCCAATGGGAATAAAGCAAAGTGCGAAAGTAGCCAGGAAGGAAAGGTTTTCTTTTCCCTCCTCCAGCGTAGCTCCAGGCTGGATTCCGTGCTCTGCAAGGAGCCTGGGATTGGGTGTAAATCTGGAAAATCAGGAGTTATTTGGCCCTTCCCAAAGAAGATTTTGTGTGGCTGCATCCTGGGGAAGGGAGCTGGGCTCTCCCTGCTGCTGCTGCGGCTCTGCCATGCTCAGCCTATGACGCTGCCATGGCAGTTTTGGCCAAAAAAAAAAAAAATGGGGATTTATGGAGCAAATTTCCCTGGAATGCCTCCATGAGGATGTTGGAGATGCTTTGGTCTCACCCTCAGCTCTGCAGGGAAGGAGATGGGCTCTGCTCTCCTGAGCTTTGCAGGATCTGAGGGGTTGCTCAGCTTCCCTGGTCCCTCCCCTCTTTTTAATTCCTGGAAGATTTATCAGGAATTCTGCAAAGATTTGGGTTCTGCTCAAGCAGCTCTCAGTAGAAGATCAGGTGGTGATGAGAAAACTGATTAAAATCCATAAATAACCCCGGAATCACCCCGTGCGAGTGACAGACAACCCGTGCACCTCCAGCTGCATCCAACAAATGTTCAGGAGCCTCCCTTTTCCACGGGAAATGTTCCCATAAAGCCAAAAAAGTCCGAGCGTAATGACTCGAAGAGCGAGGTAAAGGCTGGGAAATGACATTGTTACAATGACAAATATTCTCTAAATCCCCAATCCATGATCCCGGGCGCCTCGGAAATGTGATTAGGAGATCTAATCTGGCTCTGCTGGAGCCACTTGTCAAGGCAGCTTGGAAAACGGAGCGTTGCCCGAATCCTGACTCGAGCTGCTCCCCAAATTCGGAGGATTAATGGTTCAAAATAACCGGGAATCGGGGCTGGATGGGGCAGGAATTGCTTTATGGCCGGGGAGGGGGATTTGCAGCTGATCCCCCAAAGGAAAGGTTGATTCCACCTCCTTGGGATATAAACGATGTGGATCTCTGTGGAAAAACAAGGTGTTCCAGGCTCCTCTTCGGAGTGTCCGTCCATCTGCCTGTCCATCTGTCCATCCATCCTGTCCATCCCAGCTCTCGGGGCATTTTATTTGTGTCCACCCCGTCTCTGCACATGTCCTGGCCCTCCCCACGCCGCGGACGCGGGCAGGGAAAAGCGGGAACGAGCTTTGGAAACAGCGCTGGGAGCCCTCGGCTCCGTGGAGGATTCCTCCCACCCTCTCATTTCCGGTGCCCTCGTTTCGGGCGCTGCCATAGGGGCACCCCAGGGACCTCCCGACTCCCACAGGATCCTTTCCGGGTGCGGTGGGAGCTGCCGGGAGCAGGGATTTGCACAAACGAACAGGAGGGAGGGAGATCTCCAAAGGGGCTCCAGCGCTTTTGGGAAGTTGGGATGGTTTCTGGGAAGGTTGTCAGAACATCCCAAATTTCCCCTGGGTCTGACAAAACCAGGATGAGCCCCCAGCGCCCCTGGATCCCCAGGGAATGAGGCAGGGACCTGCTGAAGGCAGCGAAGCGCTTTTTTAAAGCATCGATCGGAGCGCTGAGAGTCCCCGAGGTGCGTTTGATGCTGCTGCCCAGGATTTCCAGGGGCATCCCGCTGGGAACGCGCTCTCAGTGCTTGTGCCGTTCAAGCATTGGCATTTTTGGGGCAGCCCGGCTGGGTTTTGAGGATTGTGGGGTTTTTGTGAGAGTCCCCAAGCTCTCCCTAGTGCCGTCGCCACCTCCGAACCTGCCCGAAGCTCCCCCACCTCCCCCAAAGCAGCGCCTGGGACGAAGAGCACGGGGGAGGCTTTGAGCGTATCCAAGATACGGCGGATTTGGGCACCCTGTCAAATGTTCTCATTGTCTGACCCTTGTCCAGACGCCAGGAAAACCCTTTGGGAAAGTCCCCCTCCACCCAGCGCACCGGCTTTAATTACAGGAGAGGAATGCGAGGCGCAGAGCGCGGCTCCTCCCGCCCCTACGCTCGGCTGAGCGCCGCGCGGCTCCCCGAAAGTTTGGGATCTGCGAGGATGGAGGGGTTTGGGGACGCGGAGAAAACGGCGGGTTGGCCATGAAGGAGGACAGGAGAGGGGTGGGCACCGGGTGGGACATTTCCCAAGGCCGCGGTGGCCAGCGGGGGGTTGTCCCCCTCCCCCCGTGGCGCGCTGGCAGCGGTGCCCGAGCAGCAGGACATGAGTAATGCCCATCGCACCGGGGGAGGGAGGGAGATCAAAGGCGCTGGAGGAGATGCAAGAGGTTTCTGCTTCACAGACCAGAGCGGCTGCACTTCAATGGCGCCTTTGTTACCGGCCCTCCGGAGCCGGGCGGCCGGGATGGAGAAATACCTGACCCCGCTCCCTCCCTCCTTCTCTCCCTCCCTCTGTGCTCCCTGCTTCCCTCCCTCCCTCCGCTCCCAGCCCCTCGCAGCACAACCATCCCAACTATGTGCCCAGGGTGGCAGCAAGACAAAAGTTGGGGGGATCAAAAAGAGTCCCCCAAAAGGGCTCAGAGCAGGGGGCAGCGCTGGGCACCCCCTGTCCGGGCATCCCCGCAGGGAGCGGGGGAGGCCAGCACGGGGCGGGCGATGCCCGGGCGGTGCCATCCCGGCCCCGCTGGCACGGGGCCCTTCCCGCGGTGTCGGTGCCGCGCTGCCAAAGGTGAGCTCAGCGCGCTCGGCCGGCGGCTCCGGCCACTCCTGGGGTCCCCGCGGCGTGGACAGGGGCTGGTGGCGCTGGGATGGACACGTGTCACCGTGCTGCCACCGTGCTGGGGACAGCAGCCTGTGCCCGGCTAGGTGCCACCTCCCCGGGAAGGCCTTGGTGCTGCAGGGCCGCATCCCAAAAATCCAGAAAGGACAAAATGATGGATTTGTCCCTCTCCACGTGGGGATTAGGGGTGGCTGGATGCTGGACACGCAGGGCAGGGACCCATGTGGGGCTCATGGCGTGCACCCCATCCCTGGGGATTTACCAAAACATCTTCCCAAACGTGCAGCACCAAGGCTGGAATTTTAGGGCCAGCCCAGTGTGTCGGGGACATCCCTGGGGCGGGAGGGGACCGTGGCGGTGTCACAGGTGGGGCACACGATGGCCTTTTCCTCTCACCGCTCATAAAAGAGGGAAAACCTCGGGAAAAGGCCGGATCAGAGCTGTCCCGCGCCCCAGGAGTTCTGTTTGTAGGTCAAAGTCGTGTTCTCTGCTGATGCAAACCGCAGCAAAATCCGCCGTGCCTCCCATCCCGGCTGCTTTTAGAATCTGGATATCCCGAGGATTCCGGGGAGGGCAGCAGGAAAAGCAGCGGGGTGACCTCATCAGCTCCCGGCAATTAACAGCGGCTGCTGATGAACCCCGAGGTGTCCTGGCAGGGGGAGGGAGCAGAGGCATAGCCCGGAGCTCTCCCGGGGACATCCTGAGCAGCTTTGGTGCCACCCAAGGAGCTTCCCCAGGTGCGGGGAGGCTTTTCCTGAAGGATCAGGGCCGTGTCCGGCTCTCGACGGAGCTGCTGCCCTTCTGGAACGCGTCTCCTTGTCCCGAGAGGGTCGGGAGATGCTTTTACGAGTCGGGAGACGGAAACTCCCCCGAAAAGGCTCGGGGGGGAAGCGGCGGCGGGGGAAGCGAGCGGGAGGAGGGTTGGCAGCCAGACCTTTCTTTAGCCCTTTGTCTGAGCCCACAAAGGCGGCTCTGTTGGGAGCACCTCGGCCAGGTGAGCTGCGGGGGCAGCGGGAATTCAGCTCCCGCTCCCGCCGCTCACCACCCTGGGCACATCCCCCGCTGGCCCCAAGGGTCAGATTTTCAAAAATCTGCGGGGCAGGGTGCGGCTGCACCCCAAGGTGAGTGTTTCTCCCCAGAATGGGATTTTTTTCTCGGAGAGGGCCGAGGGATCGGCAGGTGGGGATTTGCGCTGCTCCGTTTGCAGCCGGAGCGACCCCCTGGATTACGATCCCAGATTTGCCGGGTTCGTTCGGATTCTGGAAAAGCGGCTTGGGTGAGAGGATGCCAGGTGCTGACAGGGATGAGGTGGAGCCGCGGCCAGGACACCGGCAGAGGGGAAATCAACCGTTCCACGGCTGCTCCCGGGCACGCTGTAATTAATTCCGGCCGTGGCACCGCGGTTTTGAGGCCGTCCCTGCAATCTCGGTTCCCTACAGCATCCACAGCAGCGAGGAGGGGAGCAGGATCCTCCTCCCGAGGTCAGCTCCCTGCCGAGGGGACATTCCGGGTCGGGATCGCTCCTTCCTGGCCCCGGGATAACCCTGGAGAAGCCATCCCGCGGTGCTGAGGGGGATTTGGGGTGGGAAGTCTCCCTAGTTTTGGGGTTGGAAATCACCCTGGTTTTGGGGTTGTGCTCACCCTATTTTTGGAGACAGAACTCCTGTAGTTTTGGGATCGGAACTCTCCTTATTTTTGGGCTCGTGCTCACTCTAGTTTTGGGGTTGAAACTCACCCTGACTTTGGGGTTGTTACTCACCCTATTTTTGCCTTAGTTTTGGGGAACTCGCCTTAGTTTTGGGGTCAGAACTCTCCTTATTATTGGGGTCAGAACTCACGCTGGTTTTGGGGTCAGAACTTTCCCTATTTTTGGGGGGAGGTTGGAACTCGCCCTATTTTGGGGTTGTGCTCCCAGCTGATCACAGGGAGAGAAGACAACTCATCCCAAAAAGTCCGCTTTTTCCCATTCCCTTTCCCCTCCCTTTCCCTTTCCCCAAAGACCGCTGCCTTATCCTGGCTAAGCCCTCTGCTGTGGCCTATGGCTTTTTATTCCTATGTGAGTGCTTTCCCTAACTCATGTAGGGCGAAAAGCCATGGGCTACACAGAGGAGGGACTGCGCCCTCCCGGCACCTCCGCCGCCCGCACCGACCCCCCTCGAACCGCTCGCGTTTCTTTGGGGCCAAACAACGGGAGAAAAGGGGCATTGAAGCCTTGAGGGGCAGGGGATGGGGAGACAAAAGGGGCCGGGGTGGCGGGGATGGCGGGGGTCGTCCCCATTCAGCCGCTGCGGGCTGAGGGAGGGAGCGGCTTTTCTTTAGCACGGAGCTTTTCTCGCACGGTTCAAAGCGTCCCCACCTGCACGGCGGGGAACAAAAGCGCCGGGAAGGGGCCGAGGGTGTTCCCGAGGGTGTTCCCAAGGGTGGCAGCCGCTGCCCAGGTGATGGCAGAGCCTCTTTGATCCCCTGAGCGGGGTGAGGAGGGAATTTGGGAAAGTTTGGGCAGCTCGGGCCCCGTGTGCCACCACAGAGCCGGGGCCACCCGGGCTGTGCCAGGCTGGGGCTGTCCCCGCAGCTCCCGGGAGGTCCTGACCTGGCCAGTGTCGTGAGGATGATGAGGGGACAGGGGAGCAGGGAGCATGTGAGGAGTTGGGTTTAGTTATAGGGCAGGGCTTGGCAAATCGGGGCTTTTAGAATGGGCAAAGTCTGCTGGATTTGTGGGGTGGGAGAGGAGGGTGGGACTACAAATCCCACTGCATGGATTCCATTTCCACAGATCCCATCCCATAGACCCCACTCCTGCAGATCCCACCCCATTCCCACAGATCCCATCCCACAGGCCCCATTCCTGGGGATTCCACTGCCATGGGCCCCATTCCTGCAGATCACATCCCACAGACCCCATTCCGGAGATCCCACTGCCAGGACCTCATTCCTGGTGATCCCATTCCATTCCTACTGCTCCCATCCCACAGACCCCATTCCTAGGGATCCCATCCCATAGACCCCATTTATACAAACCCCATCACTACAGATCCCATCCCACGGACCCTGTTCCTGGGGATCCCACTACTACGAGCCCCATTCCTGCAGATCCCAACCCATACCCGCAGATCCCATGCCATTCCTGCAGATCCCACCCCACAGAACCCATCGCTGCAGATCCCATCCCATAAATGCAGATCTCATCCCATTCCTGCAGATCACACTGCCATGGACCCCATTCCTACAGAACCCACCCCACAGAACCCATTCCTGCAGATCCCATCCCATTTTTGCAGATCCCACTCCACAGACCCCATCCCACAGACCCTATTCCTGCAGATCCCATCCCACAGACCCTCCTCAGATCCCACCCCATTCCTGCAGATCCCACCCCATTCCTGCAGATTCCACCCCACGGACCCAATCCCTGCAGACCCCATCCCACAGACCCCATCGCTGCAGATCCCATCCCATACATGAGACCCATCCGACCTTCCTGCAGATCCCACCCCACAAAACCCATTCCTGCAGCTCCCATCCCATACCTGCATATCTCATCCCTTTCCTGCAGATCGCACTGCCATGGACCCCATTCCTACAGAACCCACCCCACAGACCCATTCCTGCAGATCCCATCCGCATCCTCAGATCCACCCATTCCTGCAGATCCCATCCCACAGACCACCCATGCCCATGCGATCCATCCCACATCCCATCTTGCAGATCCCATCCCATAGACCCCATTCCTACAGAACCCATCCCACAGAATCCCGTTGCGGTTGTA
>VKON01002891.1:101280-123524 GCA_009741485.1 Malurus cyaneus samueli | reverse complement strand
CAGATATTAGAGAGTCAGTCCATTCTTCCATAAACCTGCAGTGATCTCCATTCCCATAGACCCATCCTGCAGATCCCACCCCAGAATTCTCATATCCTGCAGCTAATCCCATTCTCAGACCTGCAGATCTCATCTTATCCGCAGATCAACTACTGGCCATGGACCTCATTCCCTACAGAAACCCACGCACCACGAACCATTTTGACCCGATTACTTGCAGATCCAGTCCCATGTACTTTTGCAGATCCATTCCACTAGAGCCCCATCCCCACAACCCTTGAGATTTCCTTGTCAGGATCCACCCTTCACACCCATTCTCTGCAGCCCCATCTCTCATATCTCTGCATAATCTCTTTCCCTCTTCTGCAGATGCGCATCTGCCTATGGACCTTTCCATTCTCTACTAGTATTTTCTCTCACCTCTCGATCTAGATACCTCATTTCCTTTTGTCCCATGGATCCCATCCCACAGATCCTATTCCTGCAGATCCCATCCCATACCACAGATCGCAGATCCCATCCCATAGACCCCACTCCTGCAGATCCCACCCCATTCCTGCAGATCCCATCCCACAGACCCCATTCCTACAGAACCCATCCCACAGAATCCATACCCGCAGATCCCATCCCATTCCTGCAGATTTCACCCCATTCCCACAGATCCCATCCCATTCCTCAGATCCCATCCCACAGACCCCATTCCCACAGAACCCACTCCACAGACCCCATTCCTGCAGATCCCATCCCGTACCCACAGATCCCACCCCATTCCTGCAGATCCCACCCCACAGACCCTATTCCTGCCGACCCCACCACCTCCACAACCACTCGAACAATCCTGGGGGGTTCCAACCCCCTCCTTGCTAAGCAGGAAACGAGCAATTTCTCTCTTCTTTAGTTTTTCTTTTCTCACTTCCTGAGCTTTGACTCATTTGGGTGTCAGGCTTTCAAGTTTATTTCACCAGCCTGGAATGCAACTTTAAAAATAATAGTCCTTGAAAAAAAAAAAAAAAAAGAAGAAAAAAAAAAAAAAAACTGAGGTTCAGCTGTAATCCCATGACTCAAGGAGGTGTGGAAGGAAGAAAATCATGAAATCCCATGAGTTCCAACAATGAAAGAGGGAGAGCTGGCACATAAATCATCAAAACTAAACACCATCCGTCAAAAGGAAAGGAATTAAGCCAATCTCGCCGGGCTGTTTTAATTATTTTTTAATGAGGATTTGCTCATTCAGAAAATTCACCCGTGACAATGCCTGCCCCGAGCCATTCACACCGGGCAGGGGGACACGCTTGGCTTGGCCCCTCCGCCTCGCCCCGGGGCTGCTCCAAACCGGCAACGGGAGCCTGGAACGAGAGTGCCAAGGTGGGGAGAGAGGCGCAAACGAACCAAAACCTCACCCATTTTTGCCGTTTTGCTTCGTTGTGACCCAAAGTGTTGTGGCGGGGAAGTGAAATCCTCTCTGGATGGTCCCTGCTGTCACCACAAGGATTCCTGGGATGATTTGGGATTTTAAGGGACTTTAGAGATGATGCAGGGACACCTCCCACTGTCCCAAAGTGCTCCGAGCCCTATCCCACCCGGCTCGGACACTCCCAGGGATGGCACAGCCACAAACACCAACCCCTGCTGATGTTTCGGTGGCTGTTTTGGGTCAGAGAAGCTCCGGGCAGGAATTTTGGCATCCTGCCTGCGCTCCAGAGATCTCCCACCCTCGGGAACGGCTCTCACGCCCTTTTATTTTATAGATTTTTCCTTTAGCAAGGCAGGAACGAGGCAGGGAAAGGACGGAGCTGGGTGGGGAGGAAGCGGACTGGGCACACTGGTCCGGGTGAGTGGCGTCACAAGTCAGCCCTGACCACTCTGTGCCAAATCTCTCGGTGTTTTTTTGGCAGCCCAAGCCCCTCCAGGGCTTTAGCGGGGATATTTAGCGAGTTCTGCCCCGATCTGCTCAGCCGGGGGCTCGCTGGATCCCCACGGACACTTCCCCCGACAGCCCCTTGGAAAAATGCCATCGGTCTGCCCGCTCGGTGCCCTCTGACGGGCCGGGACACTGCCAACCCATCCCGGGTGATAAAACATCCCCGGCAGCAAAGGAAACTCAGGATCAGGCGCGAATTTTCACGGCATCTCCGAGAATTCGGCCGGTTTTGGAAAGGCGGCGGTCGAGCTCCCAGTTCAGCCCAGAGCCGGGCTGGAATGAACTGGAGGAGGAGGAGGAGGAGCCGCTCTTGGGGAATTCCGTGTCCAAAATCACAAATTCTGGAGCAGCCGGAGCCCTCCAGCACTGCCTGGTCCTTCCTGGGTTCCCGGGGGTGATGGTGCAGCGCAGGACAAAGCGCTAATTACCGATAATTATGCTATGAGTGAAGGACGGAGGCGGCCCCATCCCGGGCTCCTTCCCGGGTGTGGCACGGGCTTGTCCCGTCACGAGTGGCAACCGCAGCCTCGTGTCGCCACACGGAGCTGCCACCTCAGCCCCTGGGCACCCCTGGGAGCAGCTGCCCAATTTTTGGCTCGGGAATGGGAACGCGCTGGGCAGCAGCTCCCAAATTCAGCCAGGATTTGGGAAGGGGCAGCGCCGTCCTGCTGGGTCACCCAGCCCCGCGGCTGCCGCTGCCCGGGCGAAGCGTGCCAATTAGGGATGTTTTAATTACAGCCAGACGATAATGAAGCGAAAAGCTGCGGGTTTTAATCAAAGCTGCGGCAGCACCCGGCCCTGGGAGGGTTGGGACTCCGGTGGGATTTTCCAGGCAGGGAATGATGCTCAGCAGGAGCCTGGGGGTGGTTTTAGAGCTCGGCCTTGGTTCGGGATGCTCGGAGAAGGACCGGGGCACTAAACAGATATTAAACCCCAAAATCTCAGCGCAGCCCCGAGTGGGTTTGATCCGTGCCTGGATGTGAGATGTTACTGTCGGACTTTTTTCCTTCAGAGGATTCAGTTCCTCGAGCGCTGATCCCACACGGAATCCAGGTTTTTTGGGAAAAGCTGGAGGAAGGTTTGCTCTGACAACTCACCAGAGGGACAGAGAAAAAAAAAAAAAAAAAAAAGACAAAAAACACAAATCCCGGAATTATTTATCCAGCTCTGCCCCGGGTGGGGAATTACGGCTGCACCACTTGTGCCACCTTCCTCCTCCTCCTCCTCCTGGCTGCCTTCGAATGGGTTATTTAGGAACTGGTGAGGCCACCGGTGCTGAGTCAGCCCCGAGCTAATGAACACCCCGGCTGCCCATTTGAAATTTATTGCACCTATTAATTACAACCATTAGCTGCAGCCAGTGAAATTTTTATAATGAGGACCCTGGCGACTTTGCCTTCCTAGCAGCAAATTAACTGTGTGGGGGGAAGAATCAATGGGATCAGCAGACTTTACAGAAGCGATGTTTTAATTAGCGATTCTCTGCAAACATGCCAGGCAACATCTTCTCCCCTTCATTATCTCCCCTTAAAGGGATGGCTCTGCTTTTCAGGTCGGTTTTATCCCCTCCTCCGTCTCCTCTGCTGTTGGGATTTTTTTTTAATGCTCTGCTGCTCATTAGAGGAGCGACTTTGAAGTGGGGTTTGGTTTAGGACTGGTTGTAAGCAGAGAAATGTCCGAGATTTTTTTTTTTTTTTATTTTTTTTTTTTTTTTTTGGGAGGGGGGATGGAAAAATAAAAAGAGAGTCTTGGAAATAATGAGTTTGAAAGGAAAATTGCTAAATTGGAGGGATTTGGGGGCTGGGAGGAGGAGGATGAGGAGTGTGGGAAAGGGGTTGTGTCCACACAGGGAGAGGATGCCCCAGGAGAGAGGTTTGGGATGCAGGAACTGAACTTCGGATGCTTAAAAACCAAAAGAACAAAAATCCCAGGCAAAGCTCGGTCCACGGAACATCCCCATCACCCAGAAAGTCCTGGATCCAGGAGGGAATCCCTGCAAATCCCAAATGTGACTCTGGGGGCTCTTCCAAAGGTGAATTTTCAAAAACCAGACTGGTGATCCCAAAATCATCAGCCCTTTCTAAAAAATCTTGTCTGTGGATGGACCAGGCAAATGAAACAAAATTTCTGGGAACTTTTTCTCCATTTCATCACAAGCAATTTAATTTCCTCCGTCTCTCTGCGAAAAACACAGGCCTGATTTCCATTGCAAATCATGGAAAATAATTTCCCTTTCCCATGGAAAAAGCCGGGCAGAAGGCAGCTCTGAAATCCGGGGGTTCAGACGCACAAATTGCTCTTTTTTTCCCAACCAAGTCGCTGAAAAGTTAATTCAGGGGTGTCTTCCAGGAAGAGAAAAGCTGAGGGAGAGGGTGAAAAATCAGCTGGAATGAAAGATCCCGGTGCCTGAGCGTCCCATCCCTGGGGCTGGTGGCCTCTGGTGTCACCCGGAGTGTCCCCTGCCCGCTCCCCTTCCCTTGAAATCTTCCCAATCACACAGAGAATCCCAGGGAATCGCCGGGTTAAGGAACAGACTCGCTCCAGCTGCTTCAGAAAGACATTTTTTCGGGCTCGGCGAAAAGTGACATTATGAAAGTGAGCATGCTGATTGCAGACAGCTCCCAATTCATCACTGTGACAGTGACAAACACGGCCCGGGGTGACGCGGCTGACTGAAGAGAATTCTCCAGCTTTACATTTTTAATGCTCCGCGCGTTTTCCCGGCTGCAGCCCGAGTTTTATCCCGAGGATCTTCTGCCTTGAATGGAAAGGGCAGCGCGGGGCTGGGGAGCCAACCCGGCCCTTGCAAATCAGCCGCGGCTTCTGTCAGCGCTGCCCGAGTTCATTTATTATTTTTTTTTTAATTGTTCCTTGCTCCTCCAGGATCCCTTTTTTTCCACCTTTTCAAGAGGAACAGGAGCGCCAGGCTCAGCTGGGCTGCCTCCATTCTCCGCGGCTCATTCATCATTGTCCCCTGGCTGAATGGGAGGCAGAGGGTCAGCCTGAAAAGCTTTGCGTGCTACAAACCCCTCGAAATATCTCAATAGGGCCCTAATGGGGTCCCAGCCAGACCCCCCAGGCTCTCGGGGTGGCTTTGTGTCTGCAAAAAAATGGGGGGGACGGGCACTGGAGGGGGGGTGTGCGGAGTGGCACAGGGCACCCCTGGGGACCACCCTGAGCTGCCTGGGAGGTCTGGGGTTTTTTCTGGGTATTATGGACGGTGTAAAACCCCCCTGAAGCAAGGAAAGGATCGGCCAAACCCGGCTTGGGCAGCGCTGGAGCAGCCCCGGTGCCAAACCTTTCTCCCACCTCCCCTTCCCTTTTCCCGGCTCCAGCTGGAGCCTGCGGGGGTGGGAGGCGAGTGCTCCCCGGGGACCCCTAAACCCCCCGGACCCCCCGGCACCAACCGCTCCCTCCCAATTCCCATCGCGGGGCTCGGCGAACACACAAAAAGCGGCAGCACAAAGAGGGGACTCCGGGACCTGTCGCGATGCGGGGAATCCATTCAGAGCCCCGGGGGCGCTCATTAGAGGCAGGGCCGGGGTCACCGGCGAGCTCCGGAGGTGGCCCGGTTGAATTCGGGAGCCCCCAGAAAGGTACCCAGATGGCCGGGCAGCGGCGGGAGGGAATTAACGGGGGAGGATTTGGGGTTTTGTGCTGCAGCTGAGCCACTCGGAAAGGGCGAAGAGGGGAAGGAGGGGATGTGGCATAGCCCCCCGGGCGCTGTCACCGCTGTCACCGCTGCTGGGGGGTCCCCAGATGGTGTCCTGCCCGCTCTGGCTGCTTTCCCCGCCGTTTATTTGCTCCCAGCTGGGAATTAGGGCTGCTCCAGACTCCAACAGATTTGTGGGATGGGGAGCCTGGGGAGGTGACGGTGCCCCAAACTCAGGTCACAGAGGGTAAAGCGAGGCTCCGGGATGTTCCCTGTCCGTGTGGGAGCTGATCCCAAATTCAGGCTCCCCCTGAGCACCGGCCCTGCCTCTCCTGGGGCAAAATCATCTGCAGAACGCACAAAGGATCATCCAGGGGAGTTTCCATCCCTGAAAGTGCCCAAGGCCAGGCTGGACGGGGCTGGGAGCACTCTGGGATGATGGAAAGTGTCCCTTCCACCGCCGGGGGTGACACTGGAGTGACACTGGATGGGCTCTGAGGTCCCTCCCAACCCAAACCAGTCTGGGATTCTGCGATTTTACAAAAAGCTGAAAATACAAGCAGAGACCAAATGAAGGTTTCCCTTCAGACAGCATTTCTGTGAGGATTTGTTATTTATTTAAACCCCCCAGCCTCGCATTTGCATAATTACATTTTGCAGCCGTTGGGCCGTGGCGTGGGCTGGGCTTTGGGGCGTTTTTTCATCTGCTGGGAAAGGGACACAAAAGGACGGAATTTGGGTTCAGCTGGGCCTTTTTGGGATGGAAAAGGGAAGGGAGGAAGAGAGGGAGGGAGGCGGAAAGGAAAGGAAAGGAAAGGAAAGGAAAGGAAAGGAAAGAAAGGAAGGAAAGGAAAGGAAAGGAAAGGAAAGGAAGGAAAGGAAAAAGGAAAGGAAAGAAAGAAAGGAAAAGGAAAGGAAAGGAAAGGAAAGGAAAGAAAGAAAAGGAAAGGAAAGGAAAGGAAAGGAAAGGAAAGATGTGTCCCGGTCCATGGTGATGTCCAAGTTTTGGGATTTTGGGACAATCTCTCCCCTCCCTCCTGCCCGTGCACCCCCTGACTCCTCTCCCTGTCCCATCCAGGTCTCCCGGGGTCGCTCCCGAGCCTCTCCCGCTCCGGGTGATGCCCCAGCTCACCTTCGCCTGTTTCTGCGGCCTCCATGGCTTCTGCAAGATGAAGAGGAAGAAGGAAGAGGCCAGCGGCGGGCAGGAGACGGCCGTGTGAGGGGCCGTGTGAGGGGGAGCGCCCCGAGCCGCCCCGGGACCGCCCTGCCCCCTCCCCTGGGTACGCCGGGACTGCCATGGGACTTTGGGGCCACCTCAGCTCTCCAAGGAGCAGCTCCCGGAGGTGTCACCTCTGCCTGCCCCGTCTGGGGGAGTTTCGGGGGGTGACCCGAAGTGTCCGGGGTGGTGTTTGGCAGGGGAAGGGGAGCTGGGCCATCAGGGGCTGGGGAGCGTGGGGGGAATGGCTTCATCTGCTCATTTATCCCGCAGATTCCCTAATTTATCCCACAGATTCCCTCATATCTTGCAGATTCCCTCATTTTTCACGCAGATTCCCTCATTTATCCCACAGATTCCCTCATATCCCTCAGATTCCCTCATTTATCCCACAGATTCCCTCATATCTCATATATTCCTTCATTTATCCTGCAGAATCCCTCACTTACCACACATTTTTTTCATTTAACCCGCAGATTCCCTCATATCTCACAGATTCCCTCATTTTTTCACGCCGATTCCTGCATTCATCCCACAGATTCCTGCATTTATCCCACATATTCCCACATTTATCCCACAGATTCCCTCATTTTTCCCACAGATTCCCTCATATCTCACAGATTCCCTAATTTATCCCACAGATTCCCCCATTTATCCCACAGATTCTCTCATATCTCACATTCCCTCATTTCTCCCAGATTCCCTCATCATCCCGCAGATTCCCTCATGTCCTGTCCCCTCCCGTTCCCAGGAAGGCCGGGGAATGGCCGAAGCTCTGAAATGACCTCTCCCAGGATGTCCCCGCGGTGCTGCAGCGACACTGCCCGGACACCCCGCCCCTCCTTCATCCCAGCGGGACCGAAAATTCCCTCCTGAGCCAGCTCGGTTGCGCTCGCCCCGGCGATTCCCGGAAAAATTTCAGGAGTCGGGGCCACACTTTGTCCTTCCCAAAATCGCCGAGCTGGACAGTCCGGCCCCTGGCTGGAGAGCAGCAGGAGTGCCCGGACATGGAAACCGAGCTGGTTTGGGGTCATTTTTGGTTTTTAAAGTCTTTTTCCAGAGTCTGTGACCCCGAGAAGCCGCTCTGGATGCTTTGCCCTCCCGCCCCCATGGGTGCAGCCCTTGGGGAGGCACCGCCCGCACGGACCCTGCTCGGACACTGCTCCCTGAGTGACCAGAGGGTTCCCACGCCACGGGCAAGGGTCACCTCGGGGTGTCACCCCCACCCTCTGCCGTGAAGGGTGCAGGAGGGTGTTTTAGTTCGGCAAAAACGCTAAAATTCCTGAGTTTGGGGCACCTGAGATTCAACCCAGGCAATATTTGGAGCAGAAATGTTCTGCAGAGGAGAAATCCTTAAATTCTTCAGTACTGCGCTTCTCATCTCCACATGGAGACCCTCTGAGCCTGGACCCAAAACACTCCCAGCTTTAGGGTTTGGGGTTTGATGTCCAGTGTTTGATGCCCAGGTTTAGGGTTTGGGGTTTGATGTCTAGTGTTTGATGCCCAGGTTTAGGGTTTGGGGTTTGATGCCCAGGGTTTTATGCCAAGATTTAGGATCCTGGGTTTGATGCCCAGGTTTGGGATCCTGGGTTTAATGCCCATCCTGCTCCTTCCACTGCCTCCCCATGGTCCCCTTTTATCCCCACCTCTGTCCCTCTATCCCTCCCACCCTGTGCTAAAGCCATACAGGAATTCCCTGCATGCTGTGCCTTCCCGAGGGGGTCTCAGATGGACATTCCCACATTTTGGGATGGTGGATAGTGTCCCATTCCTGAGCAGATTCCAGCTGGGATAATGCTGACATTCCCATATTTTGGGATGGTCAATGGTGCCCCATTCCTGAGAGAATCCAGCCTGGATAACGCTGACATTCCCACATTTTGGGACGGCGCTCCCTGAATGGGTGTTCCATGAGCACAGCACCCAAAGCCGAGCCCGGCATCCTCGCCCACCCCAATCCATCCCAAAACACCCCAAACCCACCCAGGAGCGGTGTGGGAATGGGAGAGCCCCAGCACGGTTATTTTTGAGCAGAATTCCCCATCCTCCCGCACGGATGCAGCTCTGGAGGCAGCGATCCACTTTCCACCATTTCCAAGGAAAAGATTGCTCCTGGATGGACCTGGACTGTGCTCACAAACAGCTCGTGGTGCTCTTGGATTCCCCCATCATCACCATTTCACCTCCAGATTTAGGGCTGAAGGTCTCTCCAGCAGCTCCTTTTCCCCCACCACGAGTTTTTCTGGAGCAAATCCCGCTTGGAGCTGTGTCCCTGCGAGCCCCGAGCCCCTCCAGCCATTCTCCAGTGATGAATTCACAGCGGGAAAAAGCAAACGGATTTTATTTTTTCTTTTCTCTGCTCTCTTTCCAGCGGCAGAGTTTTAATAGGGCAGCGTTCGCTCGGAGCCTGCGAGGGCTCCTTCCCTCCCCCCACGCTGGCACAACCCCTGGCGTTTTTATAAATTCGGGATTTTCTCGTGGTTCAGGAATTCCTGCTGCCCTCCCGCCTTTGGATCTTCCGCTTCTCCCCTCCAGAGCCAGCCGGACCTGAGCGATGCTGGAGCAGCTAAATCCCGCTGATTTCGTCAGCAATAAGCTTCATTTGCTCGTCCAGCGGTTTCTGAGTGTTTTCCAGGGATTTTTCCTCCTCTGGAGAGGAAGCCGAGCAGTGAACCCGAAGCTGAAGCTGCGGAGCCGTGTCCTGGCTGCTCCTGGGATTCCTTTGGGAAGGGATGCAGGGATGCGTGAGGTTGATTTTGTCCTCTCCTGCTCAAAATCCCTGTGCAGTGGCTTCCCAGCCTCCAGCTCCTCGGGAAGAGGAGAGCTGTGCTCCCCAAAGATGAATTTGTTCCCAGCGGCAATAATCCTTTTTTAATCCCGTTACGCCGAGGGAAGAATCCAACTTCCCCGGGAGAGGATCGGGATCAGCGGGGCTCACCAAGAATTTGGGGTGGGTGTCCCCCAGCTCGCCCCCTTCCCGAACTTTCTCTCCAGTCTGGAATGGAGCCAGGGGCACCCCCGGAGCAGCCCTGGGGTGGAGCAGCGCCCTCGGAAAGGAGGAGCTGCCTGAACCAATCACGGGCTGGAATTTTGAAAAAAATCACGATTTTAGTGATAAAAATAATCAGAACATCACCCCAGGCTCGCTCTCAAGAAGGCAGTGAGGTCTTTCCCCGAAGATTTGCTTTTGGGGGAAGGAGGGAGGGGATGGAGGAAGGAAGGAGGTGGCAGGGGTTGGTTTGTGTGACATCAGCCAGGCTGGGGAACAAAACTGCATGGGGAGGGTAGACAGAACTGGATTTACAGATTCCTGGAATATTCTGAGTTGGAAGGGATGGAGGGATCCTGGGGATGAAGAGATTCAGAGGATAAAGGGATCCTGAGGATGGAGGGATTCTGGGGATGGAGGGATCCTGGTGCTGGAGAGATCCTGGTGAATGAGGGACCCTGGTGCTGTAATTTTCTCAGTGAATGAGGGATCCCAGTGCTGGAAGGGTCCCAGTGAATGAGGGATCCTGGAGAATGAGGGATCCTGGAAAATGAGGGATCCCGGGCCTGGAGGGATCCTGGAAATGATTGATCTGGAGAATGAGGGATCCTGGAAAATGAGGTATCCTGGAGAATGAGGGATCTTGGAGAATGACAGACCCCAGTGCTGAAGGGATCCTGGAGAATGACAGATCACAATGTTGGAGAGATCCAGGAGAATGAGGGATCCTGGAGAATAGGGATCCTGGGAATGACCAGACCCAGTGCTGAAGGGATCCTGGAAATGAGGATCCTGGAAATGAGGATCTGGAGAATGACAGACCCCAGTGCTGAAGGGATCCTGGAGAATGAGGGATCCTAGTGCTGGAGAGATCTGGGAGAATGAGGGATCCTGGAAAATGAGAGATCCGGGAGAATGAGGGATCCTGGAGAATGACAGATCCCAGTGCTGAAGGGATCCTGGAGAATGAGGGATCCTGGGCAATGAGAGATCCTGGAGAATGACAGATCCCAGTGCTTGAAGGATCCTGGAGAATGAGGGATCCTGGGCAATGAGGATTTCCTGGAGAATGACAGATCCCGGTGCTGGAGGGATCCTGGAGAATGAAGGATCCTGGAGAATGAGGGATCCTGGGCAATGAGAATCCTTGGAGAATGACAGATCGTGCTGAGGTCCTGGAGAATGAGGGATCCTGGAGAATGAGGGATCCTGGGCAATGAGAGATCCTGGAGAATGACAGATCCCAGTGCTGAAGGGACCCTGCCAGGCCCAGCTGGGAGACACGGGAATGCTCGCACGGGAATGTTTGCACACTCAGCTGGAAGAACACGAGCACCGGCGGTGGGAGCCGAGCCAAGGACAATCCGCAGCCTGAACTCTTCATCCCCTGACGCCTTCCTGAAGCTGGAAAGGAGCAGAAATTCACCCTGGGAGATCCCGAGGCAGCCGTTCCACAGCAGGACAGAATTCCACCCCAGCATCAGCTCCACACTGAGCTCTGTTTGCTCCAGGCAGGGCAATTCCTGCATCCTGGCTGCCAGCCAAGAAGGAATAAAAAAAAAAAAAAAAACCAACAAAACCCCTCATTTTAAATATTTTTTTTCCACAGAAATCACCTGGTCAAAGCTGTCCTTTCTCCCTCCCGTGGGCAGGATTTTCTTCCAATATTCCCATAGTCCAAAATCATCTGTGGCTGCCCCAAAACACGGCGTTTTTCCAAATATTATTCCAGGACAAAGCTCCGGTGGGCTGGGGAAGTCACGCTGCTGGAAACGCTGGACTTCCTGCTCCTGTTTTTGCACATCAGCAGAGCCTCCCGAATCGAGGTTTGATGCCCTTGGCGGGGACCTTCGGGATCAGCTCCGGGCCAGAAAAATCCGAGGGATTTGGTGGAGATCCAAGTGCGTTTCCTGAATGTAACTTCATTTTTGCACAAGGATTTGTGGTGACCACGCGAGGGATGCCCTGAAGGACTCGGGATTAATCCCCGCTCTGGAGTTAAGGGTGGAATTCCAGCCTTGTTTTATTCCGGGATAAATCCAGAGGGACATTCTGACACTGAGATGTGTAGAAAAATATTAATTATAGAGAAATGAGCTTGGACTGTGGACCCCAACACTCGGATTTCTCCTGTTTCTCCAGGTTTTTTCCTATGCAAAAACACACAAAAAAACCAGCAAAAACAAAGCCGGAGCTGTGCCCTGACCCAACAAAGCCCTGCTTAAACCTGAGGCTTTGCTTTGGGATTTTGCTCCACCCCATCAATTTTCCTGATTCTCATCTCCATCGATCTCTGGAACCATCCTCGAAACCTCTCCCTAGTGCTGCCTGACACGGATCAAAGCATTAAATCTCCTTTCTTATTGGTTTTTAGGTTTTTTTTTTTTTTTTTTTTTTTTTTTTATCCCTGCCACCCAGATCTCATGGAAGGGACATCAGGGATTTCCCGGCCCAGGAGCCATAGAAATCCGTACTGTAATTTTTCTTTGTTTGTTCTTTTTGTTTTTTTGGGATTTTTTTTTGGGGGGGGGGGGATAATCAGCTTGGCATTGTAATAAGCACAGGCACTCTTCCACGCCACAAGCAACTACCGTCCTATGCCAGATGAATGAATAAATATATAAACAAATAATAAAAATATTTATGATAATTTTCGGAGTGTGGGTTTTACGGTCATTTGGAGATGCGGGGTTTCGCTCCCTCCTTTTCTCGGCCGGTTCTTCAAAATTCCTCAAAATTCGCCTTCCAGAAGAGCCCTAAAATACAAATTCGCGATATTTGGAAACGGGCTGGAGTCGGGGAAGGGCACAGAGGTTTTTAAGGCACAAACCAGCGCCACGGCAATGCCTGGAATGCCAGGAAAACTCCCATGCGAAGGCTTTGGAAGTTAAATGGGGAAAAAACAAAACAAAAAAAAAAAAAAAAAAAAAAACACAAACACCCAAACATTATTTGAGTTCAATCTAATCTAGATTCAGCCGAAAGGAGTTTTTTTCTGGAGGATTTTCTTCCGACACCCATCATCTCCCGGAGCGATCCCCCTTCCCGGCGGGATTGGATCCATGGGGGAATCTCCGGGCTCTCCTCATGGAGGGATCCAGCAGCACCCCGGGAGCGCCTTGGGAAAGGACCTGGAAACCTCCGCCGACGGATCCCGACCCTTTTCAGCGCTTCCCGATCTCCCGGAGCTGCGACAGCCCCGATCCCGGTGTCACGCCCCTGGTTTACACGGTTATCCCATAAATTATGGATGCGCAGCACGGCTGCGGTTTGCTCCGAGACTCCCCCATCGATCCGTCTCCTCCTGGGGAATATTCCCGATCAGCAGTTCCTTCCTGTGGCTCTTTCTGCGCCGGGAATTAATTTTTTCCTATCCCATCCAGCACGTGGAGGTGCTGGAATAAATGGGAATAAATCTCCGGGACCCCTCGGAGATTTTTTTTTTTTTTTTTTTTTTCCGGTGGGACGGGAACGGAAGGGGAGGTGGATTTGGGGAGGGAGGGAAAGGTGAAATCCCAATCCTGTTCCCTTCTCCTTCCTCCCAATCCTCTTCCCACCTTCTCCCAAATCTGCAAAGCCACTCGTTCACACACACAGAAGGTTCTGCACCAAAATCCGGTGCAAATCCAGTAATATTTACCAGAGTGGCTGCTGGATTGCCAAAATCCCAGGGTGACCATGGATATGACACCGATAGGGACAGTCAGAGTTGTAGGAAATTCTCTGGAATCCCAGGATGGTTTGGGTGGAAAGGGACCTTAAAAATCATCCCAATAGCACCACCTTCACTTCCACAGCTTCCTCTATCCCAGGTGGCTCCAAGCCCTGTCCGACGTTGGACACTTCCAGAAATGGGAAGTCCCTTCCAGGGAAGAATTCCTCCCCAATTTCCCTTCCAAATCTCCCCTTTTTTTCAGTACAAAGCAACTCCCCTTATCCTATCACTCCATGCCCACGTCCGAAGTCCCTCTCCAGACCTTTTTATTGGTAGAAACACCTGAATAAAAGCAGAAAAAGGAAATTATAACTCCTCCCACCCCACGGGCTCGGCTGAGAACGGCCCCAACTCATCCGCGCGGCCCCTTTAAATCCGCCGGGGTGGCACAGACCACTGCGAGGCAAAGGGGAGGGGGGATTCCTCCTGCCCGCCCCGGGGGCGCGCAGCTGGCGGGGCCGCGCCACCCCTTCCCGGGCGGTGGTACCGCCCACACGTGCTGTGTGGAGGGGGCGTGGCCAGCGCGGCGGGCGGGCCGCGTTCCCTCATGGCGGCTCCTCGTAGGGGGTGTGGCCGCTGCTCCGGGGCGATCCCGGTGAACTCGGAAATTCCCGGTGAACCCGGAGCTTTCCCGGTGAACCCGGAGCTTTCCCGGTGAACCCGGAGCTTTCCCGGTGCGCGGAGAATCCCGGTACAGGGACAACCCACGGGCGGGGTTTGGGCGCGGGGGCGGCGCGCAGGCTCTTGCAGGAAGGGCGGAGGTGGCGCTGCCGGGACCTCGTGGCGCAACGGTAGCGCGTCTGACTCCAGATCAGAAGGCTGCGTGTTCGAATCACGTCGGGGTCACGGCGCCCCTCGGGGCTGCCTTTTTCACGGGTTTTTCACCTCATTCTTGGGGCGATTTTGGGGTTTTTCGGCGTGGGGACGGCAAGTTTGGGGCGAACGGATCCCTCGTGGTTCTGTAATCCCTTCTCGCATCTCATTTTCGCCCCCGTGCCTGTGAAGATCACCCCGAAAGAGAGATCAGGGTTAGGAGGGATTTTGGGAAGAAATCCTTTCCGAATGGTGAATATTAAATATTAAAAAGTCGTGCTGGGAGTGGATATGGGTTATGAAGGGATGATGGGCTCCTGGATCTGAGCCCATCCTCCTTCCTCACCCGTGTTTTGGGGGTTGATGAAGAGGGATGTGGGATCACCTGCCAGGAGGGAATTGGGAATTCCATAAGGAAATGCTGAGAAACTCCATGGGAATTTTTGTGGGATCACCTGCCAGGCTCTCCTGGGCTGCTCCTCGGGTTTCCGTGGGAATTCCTTGGGAATTCCATGAGGAATAGTGAGAAATTCCATGGGAATATTTGTGGGATCACCTGCCCGCCTCTCCTGGGCTGCTCCTCAAGATTCCTTGGGAATTCCATAAGGAAATGCTGAGAAATTCCACGGGAATATTTGTGGGATCACCTGCCAGCCTCTCCTGGGCTGCTCCTCAGGATTCCTTGGGAATTCCATAAGGAAATACTGAGGAATTCCATGGGAATTCTGTCGATGCCTCAATGAGGGGAGCACTGATGGCACAGGGGCTCTGTCTCTATAAAACTTCACTTTTCTGCAGCAATTTCGGTGATTTGGTGCCCTCTGAGGTCCTGTGAGATCCTGTCCCGAGCCATGGAAATAGAAATAAAAAATCTGTGGAAGTCACCAAGTTTATTTGACTTTATCCTGTCCCAATTCCTTGACTTTCTCGCATGGAATAAAGAAATATTTTTGATCCATGAAGGCATTAAAAAGCAGCTCTGAGCCCTGGAGATGGGAATTAAATGAGCTGAGTGAGGCCAAATTTGCTCCTTAAAACTCCCAGGGTGGATTTTGGGAAGGTTTTATCGCCCCTATCCCTGATTGGGGGTGGAAAATGCTGAAATCGGGTGAAATCGGTCAAATGCATGGCATTTGGTGCTGGAATGATTCCTTTGGGATGGGGAATTTCCATGGGAATGACCCAATCCCGGTTGGGTTTGGGGTTGGGGTGAGGCTTTGATGTGGTTTTTCCTGGGTTTGGGATCCCAAATAAACACCAGCAAATCTGCCTTTGGGATCAGGGAGCGTCACAGGCTGTCCCTAAATTATCCATATTTGCTTCTTTTAGGGTGCCATCCCTGCAAATATCAATTCTGGCTGGGAGTTGGGTGGGAAGGGAATAAAATCCTGCTCGGGATGAGCAGATGAATGAGCTGGAATAACGGGAATGAAGTCCATGGACTTTGCAGAGATCTTTGAATATCCCAGAGTAAAAAAAAAAAATAAAAATTTGGAGTTGAAAGGGATTTTTGACTCAAGTAGAACATTCAGTTTTAAATCTGCAAAAGCCTTTTGGGAACTTCCTGGGCACCAGAAGCTGCTCTGCCCCCACCTTTGCTTTGCAGGGGTGGCCTTTGAAGTTCCCTTCAAAAGCTGCAGCCCAACTTCCCTCCCTCATTCCGGGCCTGGAATGAATCCCCGGCTTTGCTGGAGCAATTAACTCATGGTGGGGGGTTCCTGGGGCTGCTCCAAGGGAAAAAATTCCCAAATCCTGAGCGGTTTGGACATGTTTGGAGGAAAACATGGAGCCGACAGCTGTGCTCTGGCCTAATCTGACAGCACAGCAGCTGTCACAACAAAGGCAGAGCTGCTCCAGACACAGCGGCTTTGTGGGGTAGAGGAATGATTTAAAGGAAAGGTTATTTTATATCTATTTTTTTTTTTTTTCTATTTATCCTTATTTTTTTTAAAATTTTTAATTTTTTTAATTTTTTATTTTTATTTATTATTTTATTTTTATTTATTTTATTTTATTTTTTTTAATTTTTTTCTATTTCTATTTCTATTTCTATTCCTATTTCTATTTCTATTTCTATTTCTTATTTCTATTTCTATTTTCTATTTCTATTTCTATTTCTTTCTATTCTATTATTTCTATTTCATTTATATTCTTATTCTATTCCTATTTTATTCCTATTTCTATTTCTCTTTCTATTTCTATTTCTATTTCTATTTCTATTCTATTCTATTCCTATTCCTATTCCTATTCCTATTTCTATTTCTACTTTATAATTTCTATTTCTATTTCTATTTTGTTTTATAATTTCTATTTCATAATTCCTATTTCATTATATAATTTCTATTTTAATTTTTTTTCATTTCTGTTTCCCTTTTTTTTTTCCCCATTCCCTCTTTTCCCCAGCCCCTTTTTCCCATTTTCCTGCTGGGATTTCTGTGGGATTTCTGGGATTTCTGTGGGATCGACATCCCATTCTCACCCTCCTCCTCCAGCCTCGCACCAAAAACATCCGCCTCTGCTCCAAGCCTCAGGAGAACTGGGACATCCCGGGATGGGGGAGGATTTTGGGAATTTTCGGGAATCTGCCTCCTCCACATGTCTGATTTTAGGCTCTGAAATCCCGGAGCTGTCAGCCAAGAGCTGAGCTCAGCACACGCAGGGACGGCGGGGATGGGGATGAGGGAGCTGAGGAGAGGCAGGGACACGTCCCCGTTCCCAAAAACAGCCCAGGATGGGGCTGGAGAGTGGGATTTATAGGAAACGAGATTTGGTGGGATTGGGGAAATCCTGAGAGAGATGGGAAGGGGCTCAGCCTGGAGAAAAGGGGGATCGGGGGGAATTTCTGGCTCTGACAGGAGGCGGCAGCTGGATGGGATTTGGGATCTGATCCCTGAGTTTAATTGGAGGGGCTGGAGGAGGGAGTGAGGAAGGGTCTGGAGAATTCCTGAGAGAGCTGAGAAAAAGTTTGGAAAATTCTGAATGAGCTGGGGAAGGGTCTGGAGCACATGGACGAGGGTTTGGAGAATCCTGAGGGAGCTGGGAAGGGTCTGGAGGATCCTGAGGAAGCTGGGAAGGGTCTGGAGGATCCTGAGGGAGCTGGGAAGGGGCTCAGCCTGGAGCAAAGGGGGATCAGGGGGGACCTTGTGGCTCTGCACAACTCCCTGACAGGAGGGGGCAGCCGGGGGGGATTTGGGATCTGATCCCAGGAACAGGGGACAGGAGGAGAGGAACGGCCCTCAGGCTGGGCCAGGGAGGCTCAGGGTGGACATCAGCGGGAATTTCCTCATGGAAAGGGCGGCCAGGCCTGGGAAGGGGCTCCCAGGGAAATTTGGGGTCCCTATTCCTGGAGGGGTCTCCTGGACGTGGCATTTAGGGTGGGAATCGATGATCCCAGCGGGATTTTCCAGCTGAAATTCTGGGATTTTGGGATCTCAGCTCCTCCGTGGTCCAGCTGTCCCCAAGTGCCACATTCTCATGTTCTTTGATAACCTCCACCAATTCTGACTCCATCACCTGCCCATCCCAATATTTCCAACCATTTCCATGGTTTTTTTCCTGATATCTCATCTAAATCCCACATTGTTTCTGATCAATCCATGAACTCAGCCTTGCAGATGTGCAGACAGAAAAATCCTGAGGGATGCAGGAATTCCTTTAGGCCAAGCCCTGAAACAAATCCGGGCTCCTGAAATTTTTTCGTGTTCAAGCTGGGTTGGTTTGGTTCTTTTGTTTGTTTTGTTTTTTGTTTTTTTTTTCCTTTTTTAAAGCCCACGAATCCTCAACATTTAACCCCCAAAAGAAAGAAAAACCCCATTTCTGTGCAGTTTAAATAACAAATTTTGAGGTGGGTCTGCAGTTCATTCACCCAATTCTAGTAAAATGTGATTTTTTTCATATAAAATCAGAATTCTGGAGTTCATTCACCCAATTCTAGTAAAATGTGATTTTTTTCATAGAAAATCAGAATTCTGCACTATTATTTTTTTTTTTTTTTCCATGACTGCTGCTGGCTTTTCTCTCTGCTTGGGCCATCAGTGATTAACCCTGGCTGGACCAAAGTCCCTCTTCCCTTTTTGAGGTTTTCCTGGGCTGGTTGCACTCCCCAGGATGCAGTTTATGATCCCAAAAACTCTCTGCTACATTCAGCATTCTGGGATTTTGGGATTGCCCCTTTTTTTCCATCTGGACACCAACACAAACTTCCGTTTGATTTATATTCCCATTTTCCCCCATTTTTTAAAACTTTATTTTTATGACAAAGACCTCTGAAAACCCCCAGCCTGAATCTGCTTCCCACCCACGAGGTGTAGCTGATTTGGGGTGATTTTTGGGGTATTTTCCCCAATTTTTTCCTGTTTTTTCCCGGTTTCTGCCTGTTTGGAATGCTGTCTCTCTGCGTTGGTCACCGCGGCGGGCACAGCTGGTGGATTCCTGCCCGCGGGGGGAAAATCTCCCGACGGAGAAAAATCCGGAGTTCCGGGCTCCTGTCTGCCCGGATTAAGGGGACTCCCTACCCTGCGGGGAGGAGAATTCCTTAATTATCTCCTTAATTAACAGTCAGCTCGAAAAATCTCCGGGAAAAATGAAGGATCTCCGCTCCCCTGCATTTGTCTCCATGCTGGCACAAAAAGATCCTTGGACAGATCTTATTTTCCCTCTTTATCCACAAAAACCTCATTATTTTTAAAAAAACAACACTTTTCCTGCATTTCCAGAGCTGATTTTTCCCGTTTTCCTCCCTCTTTTCCTCCTTCCTGCGTCCAAGAATGGTTTAGGGATGGATTTTACCTGGCCCGAGGTGCTGAAGGTAAGAAAAAAGGGAATTAAAACCTCCCTTTTGAGCTCCTCGGTGCCATCGCAGGAATTCCCGCACCTCTCCCGCTGTTCCCATGGAAACAGATGTGGAAATGCGGGGAACTTCGAGACAATTTCACCACTATTATTATTTTTTTTTTTCCTATTTTAAGAGCAAAACCTCCTTTTTAGCTCCCGAGCAGGCTGGGAGGAAAAAAAATTAAAATCTGCTTTTTTTTGGGAATCAACGTGGGAGTGGAATGTGTTCATTCCCAGAAAAACACCTGGAACACCTGGGGTTTGTGGCCGAGCTGCTGCTTCTCATTCCTCCATGTTTAAATCCCCTTTTTCCCCTGTTTTTATCCCATTTTTTCCCATTTTCCTCAGGTGTTGATCATGGAAGGTGAGGCTCCATCCATCCATCCATCCATGAATGTGGTGGCCGAAGGGATTGGGGAGTTTTTTTGTGTGTTTTATCTGAATTAAATGCATATTAAGATGAAGGGATATTGATTTTAATGGGTTTTTTGTGGCAGATGTGTAGGATTGTGAGGGTGAGGATTATCCCATCCCCGCTCCCTGTTTTATCCCAATCCATCCCATTTTTCCAGGTTCTGGCTGCTCTGGGAATTCCACTCCCCACTCACGACCTTGGGAACCTGAGAGCAACCACAAACAGGACATGGTAAGAGAGAAAAACCATGAAAAGGAAAAAAAAAAAAGGGAGACGAAGCTTTGGGATCAAACAGCAGCCAAAAAAAACCCAAATCCAACCAAAAAATAAATCTAAACCTACGAACAATTAAATTTAAACCAACCAAAATTAGGTTTAAACCCACTAAAATTTAGATTTAAACCAACCAAAAATTATATATTATCCAACCAAAAATTAAATCTTATCCAACCGAAAATTAAATTTAAACCAACCCAAAACCCCCCTGGAGCCAAATCCAAGGTCCTGTTTGATTTTCAAAGTTAATCCAAACTCGGAGCTGCTGCTGGGCTTTGAGGGGGTTGGAAATCAGGAAGTTCCCAGTTTTTAAGTGGAAAATGCTGTGAAATTCCATCGGAATCTTTGGGCACAGAGGGATTCTTTTGGGGATGGATTGAGGCTGGAAAAATCCCACCGGGATTATCCAAACCCTGAGCGTCACCTCCAGGGATGGGGACCCCAAACCTCCAAGGCCTGGCCGCTTTTTCCAGGAGGAAAAATCCCGCTGGAAATTCCTCCAGCCCACGGGAAAATGGGATTTCTGCACTCAGTGGTTTGGGAAAACCTTTGGAGATAGTTTTTAATTAAATTTGGGATTGTGAGCCGGAGCTCAGAGCTGGCTGGAAACCTCCAGGGCTCCTGGAGTCATCTGTAACCAGGCTGCAAAATAGAAATAGAAATAGAAATGGAAATAGAAATAATAAAAATAAAAATAGAATAAAAATAAAGTTTCTAATCATCCCCGTTCCAATCCAGCCTGGATGGGCTCTCCCCGAACTCCTCCCGGAGCGATTCCTTTGTAATGAAGATCTTCCCGCTGGATTGGCCCCGAGCTGGAGGGTTTTATTTAAATGCAAATTGAATCCTCCCACCGGAAAGCTAAAGGGAGGTGAAAATAGCAGCCAGGGGACGGGAATTTGCTTTCTGTGGATGGATTTGACTGCGATTCCTGTTGATTCCCTCGTTTTCCCTGTTTTATGGCTGGGGATGCTATTAAAGGGTCGCCGGCCTCAGCCGAGGAAATGAACCCGGCGCTCTGCGGGGCTGAATTTTGGGATTATTTTTTTTGGTACCGCCCCAGGGAAGAGGACTTGGAAATTATGTGGGAACGGGACTTTTCCAGCTCGGGAATTTGCGGAATCGAGGGATCAGCGGGCTCTGTGGGACCAACCCTGAGCTGGGGAAAACTGCACCAAGGATTCCCAGAACTCTCCAGAGCGTTCCTAAAGATTTGGGAACATCTGGGGCCGAAATGCCGATGGATCTCTGAGGAGGAGCTGGATGGGAGATGGATTGGAAGAATCTTTCTCTTTGGGGCTTTTCCTTGGGAATGATTTTTCCACGTTTGGGGTTTTTCCTCGGGAAGGATTTTTCCACAAAGTTCTTCCGCGACGCTCGGAGGTGGAGACTCTTTAGCACCTTTTGAGAGAACCAGGTCAAGGCAGCAGAATCCTGATTCGACAGCCAGGCTGGGAAAAGATCCAAAAGATCCAACACCTCGCTCCTCCGAGCTCCTTGTGGAGCGCTGGGAGCAAAATTTTGCGACGCCGCTGCCGGAGCCGCCCCGTTTTTCCCATTTTGGGGTGACCCATCCATGGGATGAGCTCTTCCCTCCCCAATTCCCGCTGGGATCCACCCAGAATCAGCCCCACACCCTTTCCCAGTCACCACCGCCGGGTCTCCGCTTTTCCAGCTGCCTCTTCCCGTTTTTCCGCCCGTCTGTCTCCTTTTCCCGGGAGTTTTGTTTGTGCTGGCGGGAGGGCGGCGAGAAAAGGAAAAGAGAGATGAGGCTGAAAATATGGGATTTTGGGGGGAAAAAAGTAAGGGAAAACCACACCCTTCTTCAGAAAAAGTAAGGGGAAAAATCATCTTTCCCCACCAGTTCGGAAGGGAAATGCGAACTCAAGGCTTTGTTTTTGGTTGTTCGTGAAAAGCCTGGAGGGCACAGGGGTCCAAAACCATCCCCACCCAAAATAACCCACTGACCTCCAGCGAGGAATTCCCTCCCTCCTTCCTCCTTCCCTCCTTCCTCCAGGATTTCTCGGGAATACTCACAGCCCGCGGCAGCCGCGCCGAGCGCAGGTGGAGCCTGGCTGGAAACGCTCGGCACTTCCCTTCCAAATCCTGCGAGCATCCCTTCCTCCCACTCCCCGCCGGGATGCGAGCGGCGCCGCGGCGCGGGCGCTGGCAACGCTACGTGGAGGGGGCGAAAAAAAACCAAAAAAAAAAAAAAAAAATAGGTGTCAATCCAGCGGCGCTGCCGTTCCCCTCTGGAGGATGTAGGACACCCGAGGCAGGGGGTTTCCCCTCCGGGCTCCTCCTCGGAGCGGCCGCCGGGGCCGTGCGTGCGAATTCCCGGCATTACCAGCCCATCTTTAAGCCTTTTATGGCTCGAGACAGCAGGATGTTTCTGGAACGGCGGCTCTCCCCCG
>VKON01002891.1:85846-101255 GCA_009741485.1 Malurus cyaneus samueli | reverse complement strand
CTTTATTCCATTTCCTCTGTCCAAACGTCATTAGGCGCGGTGCAGATGAGCTTAATGAGCTTAATGAGAGCAGGAGGACGGCGGGAGGGCGAGGGGAGAGGAGAAGAAGCGGCGCTGGCGGATTCGCTCCGGCCATCCCCGCCCGCGATGCTCAAGGACCGCCCGGATCCAAAGGCACAATTCCCTTTGTCCTTGCGGCCGCTGCCGGCTCGTGCTGTCTGCTCGGATTTTTGGGAGACGGCTCCGAAGGGCAGAGCCGGCCCCTGCCAAAAAAATCCCAAAAAAGGCGCGTTCCTGGCTCAGCCGGGCTGGGACAGCAGCGTTCTCTCTCCTCGCCAGAATTCCCGCTGAGGGTTCTGAATCCTTGGGGATGCTGAGGTTCCACAGGACCGGGAAGAGCGGGGCTGGAGCAGAGGATCATTCCCAAATCCGTGTCCTTGTCCCCGGATTGGCACCCGGGTTCTGTCCCAGGAACCCACCCGGCCCTGTGGATGAGGGACCCACCCGTCTCTCCCCAGACAAATAACCCATCCTTGGCTTTTCCAGGTGGGATTTGCTCCTTTTTCCCACTCCAGTCCTTATCCCTGCAGGATAAAATTCCTGAAAGGACCCAAAAACCGTCCAGGGCCTTTTCCGAGTGGATTTGGAGGATGGATGGGCGGGAGCAGCCCCACATCACTTCCTGAAAGGGGGTCAGGGTTTCGGGGGACAGCGGGATCTCCCCTGGATGCTCCCTCAAAAAAAAAAAAAAACCCCATTCTTCGTTTTGGAGAGCTCCCGGATTTGCGGGATTTATGACCCGCAATGATTTGGGATTTATCGGGGCCAGGCAGGGATTCCAAGGGATTTGCGGGATGAACGGGGAGAGATGTCAGGGCACGGTGGTTCCTTCCCCTTCCCGTCTTGCCTCTCGCCAGGATTTGGAAGTTTTGCTGTTCCAGGCTCGAAATTCCGAGGCCGGAACACAAATCTCCTCCCGTTTAGGGATGGGACAGACCCAGGATGATCCTCACAGCCCTATCGGGAGCTGGGCTCCCAAAAATCCCACCAGCCAACCCCCCTGCATCACCAGGATCGGGACAAACAGACCCAAATCCATCTGCGGGGCAGAGAAATCCATCAGGGAAAAAGGATTCCATCAGCATCAGGATTCCCATTTTTGGGGAAAAGGATCTTTCTGACCCCTGCGTCCCACCAGGGCAGCCTCAAAGGGAAAAGGGGATGGGACCAGCCTGATCCTGGGGCCTTTGCTCCCACCCGGGCAGCTGGGAATGAACCGGAACGGGCATGGAATTGTCATCCTGGGATTCCTGAGCTCCCCGGCTGGAGTTCCCTCTCCATAGTAACACCACCCGGAAAAAAACAACAACAAACCCCGCCACTTCCCTGCCTTTCCCTGCACATCCCCCCAGCTGGCAAAACAAACAAAACAAAAACAAAAACCCAAAAAACAAGCAAAAAAAAACTCAAAAACCAAAAAAAAAAAAAAAAAAAAAAAAAGAGGAAAACCAGTGAAATTACAAGAGATTTCATTGTACCAAGCAGGGGAGAAGCAGCAGCCGCAGCTCGTTTTGTACCCCCCGATCCCGAGCATCCTTTGGATGCAGGAGCAGTTTGAGGGTTGGGACTGGCCTGGCCGCCCCCAGCTTCACCCCTGCCCCCCATCCCGCTCCCTCGGGATCGTTTCCAGAAATTTCCTGCAGCTGCTGAGGGGAGGGAGCGGGGTTATGGAAGGAAATATTCCCCAGCAGGAGGAGGTCAGGGGTGTCACAGCAACAGGACAGGGACAAAAGCTGCTTCATTTTTTGAAAGAGAGGAAAGAGCCCAGAGCACCCTTTTTTTCTCCTTGGTAGGCTGAGGAATGAGCAGAGCAAGGTGAGATTTCATGGCACAGTTTGCTCAAGAGATTTAATTTAATTTAATTTAACTTAATTTAATTTAATTTAAGAGCAAGGACCTCCTGCACAAGCGAAGGGTCCCCTCCCCATCCAGCTCCCACCAGGATCCTGCATCCCCCTCCTCATCCCCAAAACCTCCAATAGCTCCTCTCCCTCACGAGTCAGACACAAAAGGTTTGGTTTTGTTTTTTTTTTCCAAGCCCTGCATCCTCTCAGGTGGTGTTTCCAGAGCTCCTTTTCATTTTGGCTGCGGAGGGAATGGGAAGAGCTTGGAGGAGGTCACAGCCTGGGGAGGTCACAGCAACCCCAACACTGCCCGAGCTGCCAGGGCCTGGTCCGGGAGAAAGGATGGGAAAATGGGATTGGGGCTGCTGGAGAGAGGCTGAAAATATGGAATTTTGGGGGGAAAAAGTAAGGGAAAACCACACCCTTCTTCAGAAAAAGTAAGGGGAAAAATCATCTTTCCCCACCAGTTCTGGGAAGGGAAATGCGAACTCAAGGCTTTGTTTTTGGTTGTTCGTGAAAAGCCTTGGAGGGCACAGGGGTCCAAAACCATCCCCACCCCAAAATAACCCACTGACCTCCAGCGAGGAATTCCCTCCCTCCTTCCCTCCTTCCCTCCTTCCCTCCAGGATTTCTCGGGAATACTCACAGCCCCGCGGCAGCCGCGCCGAGCGCAGGTGGAGCCTGGCTGGAAACGCTCGGCAACTTCCCTTTCCCAAATCCTGCGAGCATCCCTTCCTCCCACTCCCCGCCGGGATGCGAGCGGCGCCGGGAGCAGCCGGCGCTGGCAACGCTACGTGGGAGGGGGCGAAAAAAACCAAAAAAAAAAAAAAAAAAATAGGTGTCAATCCAGCGGCGCTGCCGTTCCCCCTCTGGAGGATGTAGGACACCCGAGGCAGGGAGGGTTTCCCCCTCCGGGCTCCTCCTCGGAGCGGCCGCCGGGGCCGTGCGTGCGAATTCCCGGCATTACCAGCCCATCTTTAAGCCTTTTATGGCTCCCCGAGCTCGCACAGGATGTTCTGGAACGGCGGCTCTCTCCCCCCGCTCGCCGCCCTCCCGCCAGCACAAACAAAACTCCGGAAAAGGAGACATCTCTCTCTGGGAACTCCAGCCGGGGAGCTCAGGAATCCCAGGATGACAATTCCATGCCCGTTCCGGTTCATTCCCAGCTGCCCGGGTGGGAGCAAAGACTCCGGGATCAGGCTGGTCCCATCCCCTTTTTCTCGGGACTGCTCTGGTGGGACACAGAGGACAGGAAGATCCTTTTCCCCAAAAATGGGAATGCCGATGCTGATGGAATCCTTTTTCCCTGATGGATTTCTCTGCCCCGCAGATGGATTTGGGTCTGTTTGTCCCGATCCTGGTGATGCAGGGGGGTTGGCTGGTGGGATTTTTGGGAGCCCAGCTCCCGATAGGGCTGTGAGGATCATCCTGGGTCTGTCCCATCCCTAAACGGGAGGAGATTTGTGTTCCGGCCTCGGAATTTCGAGCCTGGAACAGCAAAACTTCCAAATCCTGGCGAGAGGCAAGACGGGAAGGGGAAGGAACCAGCGTGCCCTGACATCTCTCCCCGTTCATCCCGCAAATCCCTTGGAATCCCTGCCTGGCCCCGATAAATCCCAAATCATTGCGGGTCATAAATCCCGCAAATCCGGGAGCTCTCCAAAACGAAGAATGGGGTTTTTTTTTTTGAGGGAGCATCCAGGGGGAGATCCCGCTGTCCCCCGAAACCCTGACCCCCTTTCAGGAAGTGATGTGGGGCTGCTCCCGCCCATCCATCCTCCAAATCCACTCGGAAAAGGCCCTGGACGGTTTTTGGGTCCTTTCAGGAATTTTATCCTGCAGGGATAAGGACTGGAGTGGGAAAAAGGAGCAAATCCCACCTGGAAAAGCCAAGGATGGGTTATTTGTCTGGGGAGAGACGGGTGGGTCCCTCATCCACAGGGCCGGGTGGGTTCCTGGGACAGAACCCGGGTGCCAATCCGGGGACAAGGACACGGATTTGGGAATGATCCTCTGCTCCAGCCCCGCTCTTCCCGGTCCTGTGGAACCTCAGCATCCCCAAGGATTCAGAACCCTCAGCGGGAATTCTGGCGAGGAGAGAGAACGCTGCTGTCCCAGCCCGGCTGAGCCAGGAACGCGCCTTTTTTGGGATTTTTTTGGCAGGGGCCGGCTCTGCCCTTCGGAGCCGTCTCCCAAAAATCCGAGCAGACAGCACGAGCCGGCAGCGGCCGCAAGGACAAAGGGAATTGTGCCTTTGGATCCGGGCGGTCCTTGAGCATCGCGGGCGGGGATGGCCGGAGCGAATCCGCCAGCGCCGCTTCTTCTCCTCTGCCCTCGCCCTCCCGCCGTCCTCCTGCTCTCATTAAGCTCATTAAGCTCATCTGCACCGCGCCTAATGACGTTTGGACAGAGGAAATGGAATAAAGACCGCGCGTTCCCAGCCCTGTCCCCCCGAGATCCCCCCCAGGAGCTGAGGGGTTCGGGAGCGGGCTCTGCTCGGGGTGAGGAAGATGAGGAAGATGAGGAGGAGGAATCAAGCGGGTCAGGGAAGGAGGGAGCGAGGAAAAGTTCCCCGGCAGGCAGGAGAACCGGCTAGGCTGGAATGTCGCTTGGGGGCGGGGAAGCTCGGGAGGCAGCTGAACAAACCGACTCCGACCTTCTCGCCTGGGTTTTTATTTTTTTTTTTATTTTTTCTTTCCCACCTCTTTTGTTGTGTTTTATTTTTAGGCTCGGCCTCTGCGTGAGCTGCTGAGGCGGCTGGGGATCCGCAGGATTGGTGGAGATGCTCTGAAAGGTGCCGGCGGTGCTGCTCGGGGGGCGGGGGTGGCGCAGGGGACAGGTGGCGGTGGGAGGAGCGCTCCGCTCCTGGCAGGGTGGGGTTTGCACTCCGTTATTTTCCTTCGGTTCAGGAGGGACATTTTGGGGCTGGAGCGTGTCTGGGGAAGGGGAGGGAGATGGAGAAGAGTCTGGGGAATCCTGGAGGAGCTGGGAGGGGCTCAGCCTGAGAAAAGGGGGATCAGGGGGAATTTCTGGCTCTGAACAGGAGGGACCAGACGGGGGATTGGGATCTGATCCCTGAGTTTAATTGGAGGGGCTGGAGGAAAGGGAGTGGGGAAGGGTCTAGAATTCCTGAGAGAGATGAGGAAAGTTGGAAAATCCTGAAAGAGCTGGAGGAGGGTCTGAGTAACCTGAGGGAGCTGAGGGGGGGGGGAAAGATTTGGAGAATCCTGAGGGAGCTGGGAAGGGTCTTGGAGAATCCTGAGGGAGTGGGAAGGGGCTCAGCCTGGAGCAAAGGGGATCAGGGGCTTTGTGGTTCTGCAACTCCCTGACAGGAGGGGGCAGACCGGGGGGGATTTGGGATCTGATCCCAGGACAGGGACAGGAGGAGAGGAACGGCCTCAGGCTGGGCCAGGGAAGGCTCAGGTGGACATCAGGGAATTTCCTCATGGAAAGGGGGCCAGGGAGGGTTGGAGCTGTCCAAGGCCAGCCTGGATGCAACATTGAGCACTCAGAGTGGAGACAGCTGGGATAAAAATCCTGCGGTGCTTTTCCACCCTCACCAATCCCAAAAATTCAATTTCCCAGCTCCGCCATGGATCTGCCCAGCACCAAAGACTTCCAGTGGAAATCGCTGGCGCCGCTGCCGAGCCGCCGGGTGTACTCGGCGCTGGTGGAGGCGGCCGGGCAGGTTTTCGCCGTGGGTGGCTGCGATGACAACGGTGTCCCCGTGGATTCATTCGAGGTTTACTCCCCCGAGGCTGACCAGTGGACAGCGCTGCCCCCCATGCCCACAGCCAGGGCCGGCGTGGCCGTGGCGGCGCTGGGCAAGAGGATCATGGTGATCGGCGGCGTTGGAGTCAACCAGCTGCCGCTGAAGGTGGTGGAGATGTACAACGTGGATGAAGGGCGCTGGAGGAAGAGGAGCTCGCTCCGGGAGGCGGCCATGGGCATCTCGGTGACAGCCAAAGGCGAGCGGGGACTGCCGGGGCTGCCTGCGGGGTGGAGGGGTTGGGGGATTTTGGGATTTGAGGGAGGATTTGGTGATTAAAGATGAGCGCGGAGTGGTTTCCCAATGCGCAAAAAATCTCTGGGGGTTGCTTCGTTCATCTCCAAAACAATTTTTGGCGCTTCCAGAGGTTGGGCTTGGTGTGTTTGTCCCCTCCCACCCTCCAGAGATGCCACCCCTGCGTTTGTCACCAACCCTGGAGCCGCGGGGACTCTGCTGGGTATTTTGGACAGCTCCGACCTCCAGGAGCTCCAGTCCAGCTTCCTCATGGGTTCACAGCAAATTTCTGCTCGAGAGGATTTTTTTTTTGCAGGGTGGTATAGATTTTTGTGGTGGAGAGGGATTTCTGGTGATTTCCCATAAACAGTTTGTGGGATTTTTTTTTTTTATTTTTTTGCAGGGTGGGTTGGATTTCTGCAGGGAAGGGGGACAGATTTCTGGAATTTTTTTTCCCCTGAATTTTTCTGGAATTTTTTTTTCCCCTGGATTTTTTTTTTTTCTGGATTTTTGCTATAGTGATTTCATGGGATTTTTTTGGGATTGTTTTTTTGCCCTCTCCAGACTACAGGGTGTAGCAGCGGGAGGATGGGGTCGGACCTGCGGCCCCACAATTTCTTGCAGCACTATGATGCGCTCAAGGACATCTGGGTGTCGCTGGCTGCCATGCCACACCCGCTACGGCACCTATCCGTCCTGTAGGGGCCACCAGATTACGTGCTGGAAGGACCAGCCCTGCTCGCATCCTCCTCTCCTGCCTCCTTCGCACTCTTTCTCCTTATTTTCCTCCTCATTTCTTCTCCTCCTTTCTTCTCTTTTATTGTCCCTTCCCCTTCCTTTTTTTCCTTTCCTTCCTTTCTCCCTCCTGTTTCTCCTTCCCTTTTTCCTCCCTTTTCTCCTTTTCCTCCCTTGTCTTCTTTTTCCTGCCCTTTCCTCCTTTCCCTCATCTTTTCTCCTTCTTTCCTCCTTCCCTTTCCTTTTCCCTTTTCCTTTTGTCTCCTCCTTTTTTGCTCTTTTCTCCTTTTGTCTTTGTTTCTCCTCCTCCTACTTCTCCTCCTTCTGCTCCTTTCTTCCTTCCTCCTTCCTTTTTCCTTCTTTTTCCTTTCTCTTTCCTTATTTCTCTTCTCTTTCCTTGTTTTTTTCTTATTCTTTTTCCTTGTTCATTTTCCTCTTTCTTTTTTTCCTTCTTTTCCTTCTTTTCTTTTCCCTTTCCTGTCTCTCTTCCTTCCTCTCTTCTCCCTCCTTCCCCTCCTTTCTCCTTTTTTCTTTTTTTCTTTTTTCCTTTTTCTCCTTTCTCCTCTCCTTTTTCTTTCCTTTTTCTCCCCTTTTTCCTCGCCCTCCTTCTCCTCCTCCTCTTTTCCTTTTTTCTTTTCCTCCTTCCTCCTTCCTTACTTTCTTTTCTTCCTCCTCTCCTCTCCTGCCTCCTACCTTATCACCCTGCACCATATCCAATAAGGAAACAGAACTACCAAAATTCAACTTTTCCCCACCACAAAACACACAAAAAACATCCCTAAAACGTGAAATCAACTCCCCAATTTCACCCCGGGCACTGCTGCTCTGAGCTCAGATCCCCTCTCCCTTCCCAGGAGGGAGACAATCCAAGTACGCCGTCAACGCCTTCGAGGTTTTCGACACGGACACGCGCTCCTGGACCAAATTCCCCAACATTCCCAACAAAAGGGCTTTTTCCAGCTTCGTGCCGGCCGAGGACAGGCTCTACAGCCTGGGGGGGCTGCGCCAGGGCCGCCTCTACCGCCAGCCCAAGTTCATGAGGACGTGGGAATGTGTTCGACCTGGAGCAAGGTGGGGCTGGCTTTTGGGGTTTTGGGAGCACACGGGGATGGGTTTGGGGTTTAGGAACAGACAGGGATGGGTTTGGGGGCACACAGGGATGGGATTTGGGGCTTATGAGCATACGGGGAATAGTTGGGGCACACGGGGATGGTTTGGGCACACGGGGATGGGTTTGGGTTTAGGACACACAGGGTTGGGTTGGATTTATGCGGCACACAGGCTTCAGGTTAGTGTTTGGGCACCACAGGGCTGTGTTTGGGGTTTAGGGACACAAGGGTTGGGTTCAGGTTTTGAGGCACACAGGGCTGGGTTTAGGGCACACAGGGATGGGTTTGGGGTTTTGGGGGCAACACAGGCTGGTGCGTTTGGGTTTAGGGGGCACACAGGGTTGGTTTGGGGTTTTGTGGGAACAGGGGGATGGGTTTGGGGTTTATGGGCGTACAGGGAATTGGGTATTTGCAGGGCACACGGGGATGGCGTTTTTAGTTGGGGCACACGGGCTGGATTTGGGGTTTAGGGAAAGGACAGGATGGGTTTGGGCCACACGGGGCTGGGTTGGGGTTTATGAGCATGCAGGAATGGGTTTGGGGGGGCACACAGGGATGGGTGGGAACACACAGGGCTCATTTAGGGGCACACAGGGCTGGTTTGGGGTGACACAGGGATGGGTTTTGGGTTTGGGCACACCGGAGCTGGGGTGGTAATTTGGGGGCACACCAAAGGCTGGGGTTTGGGGTCTGTCCCTGCTCCAGCCCTGCAGGAGGGGCACCAGGAGGACATGGGATTTGGGGGCACAACAGGGTTGGGTTTGTGTTTTGGCGGGAACACAGGGTTGGGGTTTGGGTTTGGGGGGGGCACGGGGATGGTTTTGGGGCACAGAGGCCTGGGTTTGGGGTTTGGGGCACACAGGATGAGTCTGGGTTTAGGACACACAGGATGGGTTTGGGTTTGGGGCGCACAGCGGATTGCTTTTGGCGATTTTAGGGAACACAGGGATGGCGTTTTGGGTTTTAGGGACACACAGAGATGGGTTTGGAGTTTGGGGGCGCACCAGGGATGGCGTTTGGGGTTTAGGACACACAAGATGGGCTTTGGGTTTTAGGGAACACCACAGATGGGTTTGGGGTTTTAGGGACACACAGGGCTGTTTGGTGTTTGGAGCACACAGGGCTGGGTTTGGGGTTTTAGGGACACACAGGGCTGGGTTTCGGGGCACACGGATGGGTTTGGGGTTTTGGGGGTACAACAGGGATGCGGTTTGGGGTTGGGGGGACACAAAGATGGGTTTGGGGTTTGGGGGTACACAGGGCTGGGTTCAGGTTTTGGAGAGCACACAGGGATGGGTTTGGGGCTCTGCTGTCCTTACAGAGCACAGAGCTCCCATCTCCTGCTGCCCTGAGCTCAGCTCAGAGGACGATTTCCAATCAGTGGAATGGGAAAACCTCAATCCTGAGGCAGCTGGGAGATCCAACAACCCCCTCAACAGTTGTCGTGATTGGACCAAACCAACCATCCCATGGGTTTTCATCACCCCATGAGCCGGGGGGGTGGTCAGGGAGCAGAGATGCTTTCCCCAGGCAGGGCTGATCCCATAAAACCCCGCGTGTCCCGTCGCTCCCGTCCCAGGTGGGTGGATGAAGATGGAGCGCTCGTGCTACCTGAAGAAAAGGCGAGCTGACTTCGTGGCTGGCTACCTGCAGGGCCGAGTGGTGGTGGCCGGGGGCTTGGGTGAGGCTGGGGGGGCTCTGGAAAAAAGTTGGGGAACCTTTGGGGTTGGCTTTGGGTTGGGTTGGGTGATCAAAGCTTGGAGGGCTTTCCCATCCTTGATTTCAAAAACTCTCCAGGCAACGGCCATGGGTTGCTTTGTTCATCTCCAAAAGGTTTTTTTGGGTTTTTTTTGTGCTTCCAGATGCTGGGAATTGTGTTTGTCACCTGCTATGTTTGTCCCCTCTCATGTGTTTGTCACCTGCTGTGTTTGTCCCCTCTCGTGTGTTTGTCCCCTCATGTGTTTGTCCCCTCCTGTTTTTGCCCCTTCCTGTGTTTGGTCCCTCACGTGTCTGTCCCCTCGCATTTGTCACCTCATGTTTATTCCCCTTGTGTTTGTCCCCTCCTCTGTTTGTCCCCTCTCGTGTTTATCCCCTCCTGTGTTTGTCCCCTCTCGTGTTTATCCCCTCATGTGTTTGTCCCCTCCTGGTTTTGTCCCCTCCTGTGTTTTTCCCCTCGCATTTGTCCCCTCATGTTTATCCCTCGTGTTTGTCCCCTCCGGTTTTTGTCCCCTCTCGTGTGTCCCCTCCTGCATTTGTCCCCTCCCACCCTGGACTGTCCCACTCTGAATTTTCCGTCATCATCCCCAAAAAGGGGCAAATCCCGCTCGTGGCCGGTGGGAGGGAGCCGGGAATGCCAACCCCATACGGGGATGGGGTACGGAGCGGGCTGAGCTCTCCTGCTGCAATTTCCCAAATTATCCATCCCCTCCTTGGTGCTTGCAGGGAATCAGCCGACGGTGCTGGAGTCGGCCGAGGCTTTCCACCCCGACAAGAACAAGTGGGAGAGTCTGCCCCCCATGCCCACCCCGCGCTGCGCCTGCTCCAGCATCGCCCTGCGCGGCTGCCTGCTGGCCGTGGGCGGTGTCAGCCAGGGGCTCAGCACGGCCGTGGAGGCGCTCTGCCTCTCGGACTCCTGAGGCACCTGTGGACCAAATTCCTGAGGGATCCTGTGCCTCGGACTGCCGAGGGACCCTTGTCCCAAATTCCTGAGGCAACCTGTGTTCCAAACTCCCGAGGGACCCTGATTTCCTCTGCGGACTGCTGAGGACCTGTGTCCCCAAATTCCTGTAGGACTGTGTGTGTCAGGACTCCTGAAGAACCTGGTCCCAAAATTCTGAGGGACCCTGGCCTCAAATTCCTGAGGAACCTGTGCCTCGGACTCCTGAGGGACCTGTGTCGCAAATTCTGAGGGACCTGTGTCCCAAATTCTTTAGAGACCCTATGCTTCGACCCTGAGGGACCCTGATCCTCTCGGACTCCTGAGGGACCTGTGAAACCAAAATTCCTGAGGACCCTGTGCCTCTCCAATTTCTGACTGGGAACCACTCCTGGAAGGAGCCTTGTGCCTCTCGGACTCCTGAGGGGACCCTTGGTCCCAAATTCCTGAGGGACCGTGTGTGTTGGACTCCTGAGGAACCTGTGTCCCAAATTCTGAGGGACCCTTGTCCCAAACTCCCGAGGGACCCTGATCCTCTCGGACTGCTGACCAGGGACCTGTCCTCTCAGACTCCTGAGGACCTCTGAACTAAATTCCTGAGGGACCTGTGCCTCAGATTCCTGAGGGACCTTTGTCCCAAAATCCTGAGGAACTGTGTATCCCAAATTCCTGAGGGACCTGTGCCTCTCGGACTCCTGAAGAATCTGTGCCCCAAACTTCCTGAGGAAACTGTCTTGTCCCAAATTCTGAGGACTCTGATGTGTCAGATTCCTTGAGGGGACACTGGCTTCAAGAACTCTGAGGAACCCTGTGTCCCAAATTCCTGAGGGACCCTGTGCCTCTCCAATTTCTGACTGGAGCCCACCTGGAAGGAGCCTTGTGCCTCTCGGACTCCTGAGGGACCTGTGCTTCAGACTCCTGAGGAACCGTGTGTCCCAAACTCCTGAGGGACCCTGTGCCTCGGACTGCTGAGGCACCTGTGTAAAATTTTTTTTTTTAAACCAATCTAAACTTTTAGCTATATTTCAAGCAAATATTGTTGAATTTTCATTTTAAGCTTAACCTGTGTTCCAAATTCCTGAGGGACCCTGATCCTCTCGGGCTCCTGAGGGACCTGTGCCCCAAATTCCTGAGGGACCCTGTGTCCCAAACTCCTGAGGGACCCTGTGCTTCTCCAGTTTCTGAATGGAACCCGCCTGAAAGGAGCCTTGTGCCTCCCAAACTCCTGAGGGACCCTGTGTCTCTCAGATTCCCAACTGGAACCTGTGCCTCTGGAGCCCACCTAGAAGGAACTCTGTGGCTACTGGAGCCCATCTTGAGGTGTATCTGTGGCTCTGGAGCCCACCTGGAGGTAGCCCCGTGTCTCTCGGACTCCTGAGGGACACTGTGCCTCTTGGATTCCTGAGTGGAGCCCACCTGGAAGGGTCCCTGTGCCTCTGGAGCCCATCTGGAAGGGGCCCTGTGGCTCTGGAGCTTGCCTGGAAGGGCCCTGTTGGCTCTGAGAGCTCAACCTGAGGTAGCCCTGTGGCTCTCTGATTCCTGAGGTACCCTGTGCCTCTCAGATTCCCAGCTAGAATCTGCCTGGAATGGACTCTGTGCCTCTGGAGCCCGTCTGGAGTGGCCCTGTGGCTCTGGAGCCTGTCTGGAGGTGGCCCTTTGGCTCTTGGACTCCTGAGAGAACCTGTACCTCTCATATTCCTGAGTGGAGCCCACCTGGAAGGAGCCCTGTGGCTCTGGAGCTTGCCTGGAAGGAGCCCTGTGTTCCTGAGGCCACTACCTTTGCTGGGTGTCTGGTGGAGATGGCCCCGACCAGTGGAGATGGCCTCAAACTCTGTTTTTCCAACATTTTTTTGCTACTTCAGTGATTTGGGATCTGGGAGAAAGGAGCAAACCAGGGCTGCACCTCTGATTCATCACTCCAGGGACGGACAGCAGCTTTTGGTGACACCAAAGTGACCCTGGTCGCTGCCTCCTCCTGGGCTCCATCCTCCCCAGGCAGTTTTTGGGAGGGCTGTCTGAACTCTTGGGATGAGATTCCAGCTTGGAGCAGTTTTCCCATTAAAAGCTGTCTTGGGAAAGGGGTCCTGAGGAGCCCGGGCTGTGATGGGGTGAACATGTGGGAGATAGGGGTCAGGGCAGGGTCAGGGATCATGGAATCGGGATGATTTCTTTTGGAAAGGACCTTAAAGATCCACCCCTGTCATGGGCAGGGTCACCTTCCCCAAGCCCAGGGTTCTCCCAGCCCTGTCAAGCCCGGCTTCGGACACTCCCAGGGGTGTGACCCCATCCCTGGTTCCCTTCCAAGGCGTCACATCCGCGCTGCGATGCGGGAGAGGGTCCCGGGCCCTCAGTGTCCCCTCGATGTCCCCTCGGTGTCACCGCGCTGTCCCCGCTCCATTCGGCGCAGGGGCTGTGGAGCCGCTTCTGCCGCCGCGGAGCTCCGAGGACACGGTGGGGCCGCCGCGGAGCTCCGAGGACAGGTGGGGCCGCCGCGGAGCTCCGAGTACACGGTGGGGCCACCGCGGAGCTCCGAGGACACGGTGCGCCGCCGCGGAGCTCCGAAGGACACGGTGCGGCCGCCGCGGAGCTCCGAGGACACGGTGGGGCCGCCGCGGAGCTCCGAGGACACGGTGCGGCCGCCGCGGAGCTCCGAGGACACGGTGGGGCCGCCGCGGAGCTCCGAGGACACCGGCTGCCGGCCGCCGCGGACACGGCGGGGACAGAGGGACCGCCGGTCGCGGGCTTCTATTGGCTCCTTCTTCCCGACTCATTCCGGGTGGGATCCCACCGATCCCGAGCGCCGTGCAGGTGGAATAACGGGGAAACGGCCGGAGGGAAAGGGGAGGGAACGGAAGGGAAAACAAGAGGGAAAACAGAGGAAAAAGGGGAAAAAGGAGGTCTGAAAGAGGACGGAAAAGGGGAGGAAACGGAGGGAAAACAGAGGAAAAGAGGAGAAAAAACGGAGGCAAAGAGGACGGAAAGGAGAGGGGAAACGGAGGGAAAACAGAGGAAAAGAGGAGGAAAAACGGAGGGTTTGGTCACCAAAGAGCTCCAGGTGACCCCGAGCCAGGGTCCGGGGTGGTTCAGACGCTCCCGGCTGGGCGTGCAGGGATTTTTGTGTTGTTTCAGCCTTTTTGAGTGGTTGGGTTTGCGCTGAGCGGTGCCGGGAGGGTTCCCGGTGCCTTCCCCGAGCCGTGAACAGCAGATGGCATCCCTGGGCTGAGCTGCGGCACCTCCGGCTGCCCTCCCGCTGTCCCGGGCTGCCCTGGCCGGCTGGAGATGGACCGGAGGGCTCTAAAATCCCATTTCAGGTAGTGCAAGGCCCAACAAATAACTCAGTGCACAGAGGATGTTATTGGCCTCCTCCAGTATTTTATTCCCAAACATCCCCATGGAGCCCAAACACCTCCCAGGAGCTGTGACAGAGAAGAATTTAGGTCTAAGGAGTCCTTTTTGCTGCTGCCCAGTCAAGAAAATATTATTGGGGCTGAATCCCTCTGCAGGGTTCTGCAGGGAATCCCTTGGGATGACAGCGCCGCAGAGGTTTTTTTCCCTGGATAAAAACGGGATTTTCCGTTGGTTTTGTTTCAAACAAACTCCCGTCCCTGAGAGGCGCAGAGAGATTCCCCGGGCTGGCCCAGGGCCCGCACCCTCGTGCATACCCCTGACATCACCACCTCATACACCCGCCTCGCTGCCATTATCCCAACCCAGCCGAGCCCCGCCGAGTTTCCAGCCACAAAAAAAAAAAAAAAAAAAAAAAAAAAAAAAAAAACAAAAAAAAAAATCCCGGAGCGGCCCCGGCCGTGTCCTCGCCTGAACTCCCCACGCTCGCAGTTTTCTGAGAGGCTTTTCAGCCCCGGCCCCGGTGGCTGCTCTGACACAGAGGCTGAGGGCTGAGCTGGCCCTGCTGCCAAAAATCCCCGTTTATTGTCCCCGAGCAGACTTTGTCTGCACAAACAGGAAACTTCCTTAAGGAACAACCTCTGAAGGATCGGGTGGAGAGGCAAAAATGATTCCTGCACCTTGCTGTGGGCCGGGACACGCTGCTGGGATGGTCCTGGCTGTCAAAGGTGATATTTTTTGGGGTCAGCGCTGCTTTTTGGGGTCAGCTCCACCCTCTCTGGCTGACAGTTCCCAAAAGGAGCCCGGTGTGGTGTTGTGTGAGTGCTGCTCCAGCTTCAGCTTGGAATTCCGCTCTGGAGAGCCGGGAATAAAACTCCTGGAGACACCTCTGTCACTGCCATCCCCATCCCGGTCCTGTCCCCAACCCTGTGGGGTCACCAGCAGTGGGGTCACCCCCGGCTGCTCCCGTTCCCTCAGTATCCGCCGGCGCTGGGAAGGATGTGGAGTCACCGCCGTGAGACACAGACGCTTCCTGCTCTCCGAATAAAAACTCCGGTTTTGTTTTTGGAGGGGAATTTTGCTTCTTTTTCCTCTAAACGCCTCGGGGTTTCTGCAGCCCCACCCGGGAGGGTGTCAGGGGCAGCCTGGGGGGTGGATTTGTAGTGAAATGAGTGGTAGAATAGAAAAATGATATCTAGAATCATGAAAATTATGAATTATATCTATAAAATTGGATATCCTCAGTGTGGGTGCACCAATGCACAATGACAAAGTCTTGTCATCACCTGATAACACAGAGATTAAAAATCCAAAGGAGATAAATTCAGATTTTGGAGGGGCTGGCTCCTGGGTTCATCATTTGAATTCCAGCATTCACTACCATGGATCCAGGCCGGATTGGGAATTCCGTGCGTGCGGAATGAGCTGGACTCCAACCCAGCCACTCCTCATTAGAGCTTTTCTCTGCTCTCCTCCTCTCCTCGCTGTGCTTCACTGCTCATTTTTCCGCTGAAATGTTCTCTCTCCAGCCAGGATCCATCCCTGGATGGGCACATTCCTGATCTCCTTTCTCATCGGGAGGGCCTGGATTCGTGATTGAAACCTCACCAGGCTGATGGGGTTTGCAAAATGATCCTCACGAGTGATTATGGGCACA
>VKON01002891.1:40362-84416 GCA_009741485.1 Malurus cyaneus samueli | reverse complement strand
GTTGGCGCTGATGTGTTTCCCTTCTCCCGCCGATCAGAGCCATCCCGCTGTCCCCCTCTCCCTCTTTTCAGCGGTAAAATGGGTTTCACACCTACCCGAGCATCACCCGGCAGCAGGTGAGGAATGCCGGGGGCCGTGAGGCCACTAACGACGGGCGATCATTAAACTTTTTGTTGTCTCTGGCATTTTAATGACTCCGGGAGCTCTTCCTTTCCCCGTGGGAGGTCTCCCTGCTGCGAGCGAATCCTCCGCCTGACGTTTATTCCTTTCTCAATCCACAAGCAGAGCCTGTGGCCACCGAATTCAAAGGCATAGCCACCGGGTTTGTCCAGGACACTGATGTTTCCAGCGCCGGGAAAACACTGTGGGATTTGTGTTCAAATGATCAATTAATAAATACGAATTTCAGAGCCCGAAAATAGGCTGTGACCGAGCACCAGGCTGTGTTCGGAGCGGGTTTTCTGCCACGGAGCCGAATTCCTGGTTGGATTTCAGGTCGGTTTTTGTGGACACGCACCGCGGGACGGGCCCAGTTTGGGATTTCCGTGGCAGGGGAATTTCGGTGGATTTCCCCACCGGAGAAAGCCGTGGGTGCTGCCACAACGGAGGATCCTTATCAGCGGATTCCAGCGGGCTCAGCTCCGCGTCCCTCGGCATTTCCATGAAAATGGGAACGGCTTCTGGAGCCGCTCTGGAGCAAACACAACCCTCGGCCTCCCTCTCAGCCCCAGCACGGAGCGGCCGAGAAGGATTCACCCGGTGGGAACAGGAGCTCAGCGAGGCTCCGCTTCCTTTCACCGCGGGGAAAGCCTCGGGGAAAACATCCCCGTAAATCCACAGGGATATCAAACACGTGCCTAAAGTTTTTGGGGCGGCTGGGCTGAGCCGGCAGCGATCCCACAGCTGGGACAGCTCCGGGAGACACCGATAGGGACAGCGACGGTGACAGCGACAGTGACAGCGACAGCGACAGTGACGCTTTTCCTCTCAAACCGGTGCAATCCCTTTGTTTACTGCCGGGGAGGTTCGTCCCTTCCCTCCGCGGCTCTGCCGCAATCCCCGGGCTGTGCCCGGACAGGATCCGGGCTGTTTGCTTTGATTTGGAAATTACGGCAGCTCGGTTCAACTCATCTCCGCCTTGTTTATCCTCCCCATGAGCTCCGCCGTCCCATGGAAACGGTTCCCGTAAATGATTCATTATCACAATTAATTATCGCCATTCATTATCGCGATTCATTATCGCAATTCATTAGCACAACTGCTGCAGCCCAGGATCGTCCTCGGATGGCCCGGGTTGACTTTAAAGCGAGGAGAGAGATTTGTCCGTGGTTTGAGGTGGGAAGGACCAGCCTGGAGCTGCTCATCCCTGCGGGGAACAGAGTTGCCACGTGGCCAGTGGCCATAAAATCAGTGACAGTGGCGGGGATAAGAGACCTGTGTGTTTTAATTGCTTCAAAATGACATTTAATGCGTGCGGGACAGCGCTGGGACAGGTGACAGCCTGGGGATGTCCAAATCATATAAAAATGGGGTTTCAGGGGTGTGGGACAGGTGACAGCCATGGGAAATGTCCCAATCGTATAAAAAATGGGGTTTAAGGGGTGTGGGACAGCGCTGGGACGATCACAGCCATGGGAAGGTGTCCCAATCGTTTAAAAATGGGGTTTGCGTGGTGTGGAACAGCTGACAGCCATGGGAAATGTCCCAATCAAATAAAAATGGGGTTTGAGGAGAGTGGGACAGCCCAGGTACAGGTGACAGCCTGGGAAATGTCCCAGTTGTATAAAAATGATTTTTAAGGGTTGAGGGAAGGTACTGGGACAGGTCACAGCCATGAAAAATGTCCCAATCATATAAAAATTGGGTTTAAGGGGTGTGGGACAGCGCTGAGACAGGTGACAGCCACAGCAAGTGTCCCAATCATATAAAAATGGGGTTTTAGGGGACTGCGACACCTCTGGGACAGGTGACAGTGATGGGAAGTATAAAAATTTGGTTTAAGGGGAGTGGGACAGTGCTGAGGCAGGTGACAGCCTGGGGAATGTCCCAATCGTATAAAAATTGGGTTTTAGCCGTGTGGAACAGTGCTGGGACAAGTGACAGCCATGGGAAGTGTCCCAATCAATATAAAAATGGGGTTTTAAGGGGTGTGGGACAGCTCTAGGACAGGTGAAAGCCGTAGGGAGCACTTCGGTGCCAGGCCGTGTCCGTGACCCCTCGTTCCACCTTTCTTGAGCGACAAATGTCCCCACCAGGTCACTCTGTGACCTCAATCCTTCAACACCCGGGTGACAGAACCAGCCAGGGGACAGCGACCCCCGCCTGGATCCCTCCTGACTGAGGGAGCTGACAGCTCCATCCCGCATCACCTCAAAATCCCCCAGAGAGGGGTTAAAGCATCCTGACAGATTTTTGGGACCCCTGCGCTGCCAGACCGCTCCGGGAAAACCCGGCTGAGGCTGAGTAATCCCTCCGCTATCTCCCCCCGCGATCGATCCGGTGTGTCCTCGCACACGCCCGAGCCCAGCCGGGCAGGCGCTTTTGTTTTGGCTGCTTGGGGAAAGAATTGCATTCTTTTAATATCTCCAAACAAAGATTCGCCACGGGGGCAGGGAGACCACACGGGGAGAAGGTGCTGCCGAGCGAGCCGGGAACGGCCGTGAGGAGCCGCTGCGTGGGAGAGCCCTCGGCAGCCGTTTCCCCGCCGGCTCCAGGTCTGGAGAACATTCCTCCCTCCCAAATTGTGTGTCCAGCAGGGTAAAAGGTGGCCCCGTGGCGAGCGTGCACAGGCTGCGCTCGCCCAGGCCTCTCCTCTCTCTGATTTTGCCCCAAATGCTGATTTTTTTTTCCTGGGTTTGGGGGGTTTTGGGGCTCCTTGCAGCAGATCGGGTCCGGCTGTGCGGGTCCCTCTGCCCCCGGGGTGTGACATCACGGAATTGGCTCCACATTGTGGGATTATGGGATGCTTTGGGTTGGGAGGGGCATTAAAGATCACCCAGTGTCACTCCTGCCGTGGGCAGGGACTCCTTTCACTGTCCCAGGTGGCTCCAAGCTCTGTCCAACCTGCCCTTGGACAATTCCAGGGATGGAGCAGCCGCAGCTTATCTGGGAATTCCATCCCAGCCCCTCCCCATCCTCAAAAGGATTAATTTCACCCCAAATCCCACCAAACGCTGCCCTCTGGCACTGTGAAGCCATTCCCCGTGCCCTGGCACTCCAAATTCTGCCCCAAATCCCTTCTGACCCTCCCAGCTCTCCGAGCCTTCACCTCTTCCCAACATTTGGGTGAAAGTCTCTCCCTGCATCATCCCCCAAAAAATCCCCACCTCCCTCCATCCTGGAGACCCTCCCGGTGTCCCCCTTTGTCCCCGCCTCTCTCCCCTGTCCCTGCATTTTCTCTCTCACACCCCCTCTTTACCAAAATTTGTGGGTGCCCCCCGCCCGCTGGTCCCTGGTCTTCCCCCACCCTCTCCCGCGGGTTCCCCTCTCCCAGCGCTGCCCGTGGGGTCTCCCCGCAGCCCGGGCCCCCCTCCCAGTCCGCCCGGGCGGGGGCTGTCACCGGCAGCCGCCAATGGCGCGGGGAGGCGCGGCCGCCGGGCCGCCGCATTTATCGGGAGACCGGGACGGGCCGGGACGCGCCGGGCGGCGGCGGAGCCGGAGCCGGGATCGGGATGGAGCGGCCGGCGGGGCCCGGTACCGGTACCGGTTCCGGTTCTGCGCTGGCCGCCTCGCTGGCCGAGGGGTTGATCAAATCGCCGCGGCCGCTGATGAAGAAGCAGGCGGTGAAGCCGCACCACCACAAGCACAACCTCAAGCACCGCTACGAGTTCCTGGAAACGCTGGGCAAAGGCACCTACGGGAAGGTGAAGAAAGCCCGGGAGCGCTCCGGGAAGCTGGTAAGGATAACCCGGAGCATCCTCAGCGTGCGGGGACCACGAGCATCCCCCGCTCCGGTGAATCCCCCCGCCCCGGTGCATCCCCCCACGTAGATGCATCCCTCCCGGTCCCCGCTGCATTCCCGCCGTGTTTCGGCTGTCCCTGAGCAACCCCCGTTTCCCGCAGCCTCCCCCTCCATCCGTGCCCGCCGCATCCTCACCGAGCCCCGGAGCGGGACCCCCGAGCATCCCCCGCTCCGAGCAGCGCTTCCCGGTGCATCCCCCGCCCCCGGCTCCCCGCAGCCGGTAACCGGCTCGGCTCAGCCCTCACCCGTCCCCGCTCCCCCCGCAGCTTGCGGGAGGCTCTGCCTGTGGCTCGGGGGCAGCCCGGAGGGCTCTCGCCCCCCTCCTCCCGGGGTTCTGCAGCTCCTCTCGCCCACTTGACCGCGCTCGGGCTTCCTGGGGGAAGGCGCGGGCAGGAACGCGGCCGCCAAAGCAAACACCGCACTTGAGTCTGAAGGGTTTTTCCCTTCCTCTCACCCCGGGCCCGGGTTGGGTTTGCTGTTAGCTTTCACACGGTGTGGGGCAGCCGGAGCCGCGCCAGCACGGCCACTCCAAAATCCTGACTCACTCCAGGCCGCTGGAGAAAGAGCGAGGCAGAGCTCAGCCCAGGGCGCAGCTTTCCGCAGGGAAAAGGGGGATGGAACCCCCAGGAACTCCGGGCTGGCTGCTCGGTGCTGCAGGAACCTGCACGGCTTCCAACGCGGCCGTGATTTCCCGCTCCGAGGGGTGCGATGGGACCCGAAAAGACCCTCGGACCCCGCCCTGAGCCGAGGGGAGCATTGGGGTGACCCCCGAGCGGCGGGACTGACCCTGCCGGGGCTGAGCAGGGCGGGAGATGGGATCAGCGACACCGCACGGGAGAAAGAGCCGCGAATCCGCCGGGTTCCCTTGTGTAACGCCGCGGCTCTTGCTGCAATCAGGTCTGAAATCAGATCTGAAATCAGATCGTTTCCATCGGCCCATCCGAGCCGGGAGAAGCCGCTGCTTCGCTGCATAATCAGGGCCTTGAAATGCAGCTTCCACCCACAGAGCTGGAAGGATCCCTCCCCTCGGGATGGGCGAGAGGATTTTTTGGCTCTCCCTGCCGCACCTACGAGAGCTGCAGCTCAAAAATCTCTGTTCGGGATCTCTGAGCTGCCCAAAAACTATGGAATCCCTCAGGAGCGGGTCTAGCATCGCTCTGTTCTCACGCAAAATCTCCCCTTCCCTTTTTTCCCCCCTTCCTTTTTTTTCCCTTCTCTTTATTCCCCCTTCCCTTTTTCTCCCCTTCCCTTTTTCTCCCTTCCTTTTTCTCCCCTTCCTTTTCCCCCTTCCCTTTTTTTTCCCCTTCCCTTTTTTTTTTTCCCTTCCCTTTTTTTTCCCCTTCCTTTTTTCTTCCTTCCCTTTTTTCCTTCTTTTTTTTTTCCCCTTCCTTTTTTCCTTCCCTTTTTTTCCCTTCCTTTTTTTTCCCTTCCTTTTTTTTCCCTTCCCTTTTTCCCCCTTCCCTTTTTCCCCTTTCCCTTTTTTCCCCTTTCCCTTTTTTCCCTTCTTTTTCTTACTTTTTTTTCCCCTTCCCTTTTCCCCCCCTTTTTTCCCTTCCTTTTTTTTTTCCTTCCTTTTTTTTCCCTTCCTTTTTTTTTCCCTTCCTTTTTTTTTCCCTTCTTTTTTCCCTTCCTTTTCTTTTCCCCCCTCTGTGTTTTGGCCACGGAGCCCTCAATGAACGCTGCAGGAAACAAAGGCGCTGCTCAGCCGCACCTCACCGACCCCACCGCGCAGGAACAGGAGATATAACCCACAAATCTCTCCTCTTCCCACAAATTCTTTCTCGCAGCGCTCAGCATTTCCGGGCTGGTTTAATCTCGAGGTTTATCCCGAGCTCGGGCGCTGTTTTTGCTCCTTCTTTAATTGGTTTTCACTTCCCAAAGCCCCAGGTGCGAGGGCAGGAACCGGGGACCCCTCGTGGGGATCCCACGGCACCGGCTCGGGCGGAAAAGCCGGAGCTGCTCCATCCGAGAGGATTTTGCCTCTGGCAAATCGGGAATTGCCTCTGACAGAGGCGCTCAGTGTTGAACCATCTCGTTCGACCGCCCGGATTTCTGGTTCCCCTCAGGATTTAAACTCGGCTCAGAGCAGGCCGTGACGATTTGGTTGGAAGGTGGCAGGAAATTCCAGGCTCCTGCAGCTGAAGGATGTTTTAGGACTTCCATGAATTATTTCTCTAGGAAAAAAAACCCAACAAAACCTTTTTTTTTTTTTTTTTTGTTCTGGTTAGGAATCCTTTATCAGAGCTTCTTCTCCTGCCTTTTGGTGGGAAGTTCTGTTGAGTGCCTTTCCCAGTGCTTACAAAACTCCCTGCAATATCAGGAGGGGAGGGAGTTGCTAATTCTTTTCCCTTCCTTTTTTTCCCCTTCTTCCCTTTTTCCCCTTCCCTTTTTTCCCTTTCTTTCCCTTTTTCCTTCTTTCTTTCCCTTTTTAATCCTTTTTTTTTTGTCATTCCTTTTTTTTTTCTCCCTTTTTCTTTCATCCCTTTATTTCCCTTCCCTTTTTCCCCTTCCTCTTTTCCTTTCTTTCTTTTTTAATTCCCTTTTTTTTGCCCCCTCTTTTTTTCTTCCCTTTTTTTTCCCTTCCTTTTTCCCTTCCCTTTTTTCCCCTTTCCCTTTTTTCTTCCTTTTTTTGCCCCTTCTTTTTTTCCTTCCTTTTTCCCTTCTTTTCCCCCCTTCCTTTTTCTTCCCTTTTCTTTGCCCCTTCCCTTTTCCCCCCTTTTCCTTTTTTCCCCCTTTTCCTTTTTTCCCCCTTTCCTTTTTTTCCCCCTTCCTTTTTTTCCCCTTTCCCTTTTTTCTTCCCTTTTTTTTTTTTTTTTTTTTTTTTTACCTTTTCCCCTCTATGTTTTGGGCTGAAAATTCAGCAAAACATTGCTGCAAGCTGCACCTGTTTTCTCAGCAGCCTCTGAGCTCTTTCTCTCCCCCCCAGCCTGGAGTTTTTCCCAGCCCTGCCTCGGCCAAGCCAAACACAACCAAAGGACCTCCCGTGGGACTCTCCTCGGTGTCACAAACGCAATTTTGGGGGCCCGTGCGGTGTCGGGAGGAGGCAGCACCTGGAATATTCCAGAGCCTCTTTTGATCTCCGGCCGGTTCCGGGGTGGATTTTAATCCGAATTTCACAAAACTCTGCCCGTGCAGCCTGGAACGGCTTCTGAAGCGCTGCCTGGGGTTGTGGCTTCATGCATCTTTCAGCAGCTGCTGAAAATACCTGCTCTGCTCCCCCCCAAAAAAAAATCTAATTAAAAAACTTTTTTGACTTGGAAAGCAGTCCCGAGCTCCCCGGGGAAAGCTCCGGGAGGATTTTTTTGCCGCTGTTTCCCTGCAGGGGATTCTCCTGGTGGGGTTGTGGCGCTGTGTCTGTCCCCGAGGTGCTGTCCCCATCTCCCGGGTGGCTTTTCCCGTCTCCTGGGGACATCCTCTGCTTTCCCTCTTGGGCAGGGAAAGTTCGGGAACAAAGCTGCTGTTTGGCACCCCTGGGGGAGGATGGCAGCGCTTTTTCTGCCTGGAGGTCACTAATTTTGGGATTGGGGTGAGGATCCAGCACTGCCAGGAGCATCTCCAGAGCCGCTTCAGCTTTTTACGGATTGTGGCTCTTGTCTTGAACCCCGGCTCAGAATTTTGGGGGTGTGAGCAGCAAAAAACGCTCTGTGAGCCCCCAAAAATCCTGAGGCCACCGGGCTGGGTGTCAGGCTGTAGCAGCGGGGAGGAATGGAGCGATCCCGCAGGAATTTGGGAGGCTGCCCACGTTCTAGCAGGGCTCGGGTAACTGGGGCAGCAGGGGAGAAAAAAAAAAGGTTAAAATTTAACCTGCAAAACAAAGGTCAGGGGGAAAAAAAAACCCTGGCTGGGCTTTCCAGAAGCGTTGAAAACGCTTTCGGTATTGCTTTTTACAGAAACCTGGGTTATTGAACCTCCCCTGGGCAGAGTCCATCCCGCCGGTTCACTCCCGCACGTGCTGGGTCCGCCAGGAGCAGCTCCTGCCCCGGCTGCTGCTCCTGGGGTGGCTCAGGGCCATGGAAATGGGATTTGGGGCCAAAAAGGGCCTTGGGGAGCTCATCTGAGCCCCCTTTTAGGGTCTTCTCCCTGATGAGATGTCACTAGTTTGGTGTCTGGTTTTGCCTGGGGTGGTTCAGTGCCACAGAAATGGGATTTGGGGCCAAAAAGAGACATCAGGTGTTCATCTGAACCCCCTTTTAGGGCCTTCTCCCTGCTGAAATGTCACTATTTGGTGTCTGGTTCTGCCTGGGGTGGCTCAGTCCACAGAAATGGGATTTGGGGCCAAAAAGGGACTTGGGTAGCTCATCTGAGCCCCTTTTAGAGTTTTCTCCCTGCTGAGATCTCACTGGATCAGTGTCCAGTGCTGCCTGGGTGGGTCAGGGCCACAGAAATGGGGTTTGGGGCCAAAAAGGGACTTTGGGTGCTCATCTGGTCCCTCTTTTAGGGCCTTCTCTCTACTGAGATCTCACTGGGTCAGTGTTGGGTGCTGCCTGGGGTGGGTCAGGGCCATGGAAATGGGGTTTGGGGCCAAAAAGGGACTTTGGGTGCTCATCTGAGCCCCCTTTTAGGGCCTTCTTCCTGATGAGATCTCACTGTGTCAGTGTCCAGTGGTGCTGAGGTTATTCAGTGCCACAGAAATGGGATTTGGGGCCAAAAAAGGGCCTTGGGGAGCTCATCTGAACCCCCTCTCAAGGGATTTTCTCTGCTGAGATCTCACTGGGTCAGTGTTGGGTGCTGCCTGTGGGGGTCGATGGCACAGAAATGGGATTTGGGGCCAAAAAGGGGCTTTGAGTGCTCATCTGATCCCTCTTTTAGGGCCTTCTCCCTGATGAGATGTCACTGGGTCAGTGTCCAATGGTGCTGAGGTCGTTCAGTGCCACAGAAATGGGATTTGGGACCAAAAAGAGACTTCAGGTGCTCATCTGATCCCTCTTTTAGGGCCTTCTTCCTGATGAGATGTCACTAGTTTGGTGTCTGGTTTTGCCTGGGGTGGTTCAGTGCCACAGAAATGGGATTTGGGGCCAAAAAGGGCCTTGGGGAGCTCATCTGATCCTCCTTTCAGGGGCTTCACCCTGCCAGGATATCACTGGATCAGTATCCAGTGCTGCCTGAGTTAGTTCAGCATCACAGAAATGGGATTTGGGGCCAAAAAGGGACTTCAGGTGCTCATTTGATCCCTCTTTTAGGGCTCTTCTCCCTGATGGGATGTCACTACTTTGGTGTCTGGTTCTGCCTGCGGTTCAGCGTCACAGAAATGGAATTTGCGCCAAAAAAAGGGACTTTTTGAGCCACCTGAGCCCCTTTTCGGGCGATTCTCCCATGAGAACACCACGAGATCTCTCTGATTTTTGCTCCCTATCAGGCTGGGTTTGGAGGAGAGGCTTCCACCGCCCCAAAATCCCGGGGACACGAGGCTGAGCATCCCTCCCGCACCTCGGAGAGGCAGCGAGGTCCCTGTGGAGCTCCTTGGCCCCTCTCCCCTCTCCCCGTTGCCCGGAGACCGGCGCGGGGGTCCCTTTACGGGATTAGAGCTGTTCCGCATTCTTGTCTGGGAGGGAAAAAGGGAGAAAAAAAAAAAATTCTGCTGAATTCAGTTGTAAATTCAGCCCTAGGAGCGCATTGTGTGCCCGCAGCCCCTTTGAAAGGGGATTAGGAGGCGTTTATTCTCCGGCCTCGCTCTTCTTTCAATCTCCTTGTTCGGGATAACTTGAAAACCCAAAAGAAAGCCGGAAAATCGGGTCTCCATCGCAGCCGGGAGGATCTAATCTTTAATCCAAATTTTCCAGCTCCTGGAAATAAAGTGTTTTAGAGGCAAACCAGCCCCGAGGTGTGGGTTTGTTTTGTTTCTGTTTTTGTTTTTGTTTTTTTTTTTTTTTTTTTCTTCCCATTTTTTGCCCCGGGAATAGGAGAATTGTAGTTGCGGTGGTTATCTCCCAAATCAGGTCACATTCCGTGGCTGGCTGAGCTCCATGATCCCGGAAAACCAATGAGGAGGCGAAGAGGTTTGGGAGCCCCTCGGGGCTGGCACAGGTTTCTCTCCGGGGAGCTTCTCCTGTGTGGGATTGGGAAAAAAAAAAAAAACCAAATGGTAATTTGCTTTTTCTGGGAGTTTTTTTCATGGAGTTGCTCTGCTGGGCCATGGGGACCTCGCTCGCTCACCCCTTCCCAAAATAACTCAGGGATTTCTCACTTTGGGAATTCTCAACTCTGCCCTCATCCGCAGGTGGCCATCAAATCCATCCGCAAGGACAAGATCAAGGATGAGCAGGACCTTGTCCACATCCGGAGGGAGATTGAGATCATGTCCTCCCTCAACCACCCCCACATCATCGCTGTCCACGAAGGTGAAGCCTCCCCTGCCTTCCCTTTTCCAACTGCGGCCCCGAGGAATTCTCAGGATTCTCAGGAATTTGATGGGTGCTGGGGAAGCTCCTGGGGTGATTTAGCCTTCTGGGTGATTTTAGCCCTCTCTGGTGATTTATGCCCTCTCTGGTGATTTTTTCCCTTCCGGGTGATTAGCCTCTCTGGTTGATTTTCCTCCTTGGTTTTGCCCTCTCTGGTGTTCAGCCCTCTGGTGATTTTTAGCCTCTCTGTGATTTAGCCTCTTGGTGATTTTCCCCTCTCTGGGTGATTAGCCCTCCTGGGTGATTCCAGCCCTCTCTGGATTTAGCCTCTGGATCAGCCCTCTGGATTAGCCCTCTCTGGTTGATTTTTTTTGCCCTCTCTGGGTGATTTGCCTTCTGGGTGGGTTTTACCGTCTCGTGTGATTTTAGCACTCTCCGTGGGTTGCCTCTCTGCGTTATCTCTTGGTTAATTATTTTGCCCTCTCGTGGGTTCAACTCTGGGTGATTTAGCCCTCTCTGGTGATTTCAGCCCTCTCTGGTGATTTTGCCCTCTCTGGGTGGGTTCAACCCTCTCTGGGTGATTTCAGCCCTCTCTGGGTGATTTTAGCCCTCTCTGGGTGATTTTTTTCCCTCTCTGGGTGATTTCAGCCCTCTCTGGGTGATTTTAGCCCTCTCTGGGTGATTTTAGCCCTCTCTGGGTGATTTTAGCACTCTCTCGGTGGTTTTGCCTCTCTGGGTTTAGCCCTCTCTTGGTTTTATTGCCCTCTCTGGGTGATTTTAGCCCTCTCTGGGTGATTTTTGCCCTCTCTGGGTGGGCTCAGCCCGGCTCTCTCCTCCCTTCCAGGACCCGGCTCCCGTTGCCGATGGCTCAGCAGGGAAAGCCGATGCTCCCGGGCTGTGCTTTCCCCGCCGAGGGGAAATACCTGCTCCAGAAATATCCCTTCCTGTCCCATCCCCTCCCGCCCAGACGGGGAATCCTGCTCCAAATGTGGAATTTTTTGGGAGCTGGGAGCCTCGGTGGGGCTGTGAGAGCGGCTGAGCTGTGCCGGGGAGCAGGGCAGGCTCATCCCGGAGATTTGGGAATCTCCGTGGATCCGCTCCGAGCCCAAGGCAGGGTTTAATCTCAGTCCTGGAGTCCTCATTTCCTCCCCTGAGGCACTAAAAAAACCAAACCACAGGGTGCTGGGAGAGTTCCTGCTGCTGCCAGGCTCGGCTTTATGGCCAGGGCTGGGCTTTGCTGAGGGGGGATGGGATAACAACGCCCGAAGGGAAATTTCTCCGGGTCCAATCTGGACAGAACTCAGCCCAAAGCTCCCGCCGGGTCAGGCCTGGCAGATCCCGAGCCCCTGGGCTGGAACCCGGCGTGCCCCTGCCCTTCCTCGGGGCCGGTGAGGGATCCGGAGTTCTTTTGTCCTGCGAACAAAAGCGCTCGGCTTTGGCAGCTCCTCCGCGGTGTTTGCGAGGGCTGAGCGAGGGCTGAGTCACACCGGCGGCTGGAATTCAAAAACACCGAGGCGGCTTTCTGCAAACAGGAAGAAAACGCTGCGGCTCTTGGCTGTGGCCGGAGCCTTTTTTGGGAGCGGTGGGAACGGGCGGGAAGGTCACCGGCTGTGGCAGCGCTGTCACCTCCCCCTTGGCAGGGGATTCCCGCAAAAGGGGGGACCTCACACGCCTGAGTCACCTCTGTGGGGACAGAGCCATCTCGTGGGGACAGAACCTCTGTGGGGACAGAAACTCTGTGGGGACAGAGCCACCTCTGTGGGGTCAGAGCCACCTCTGATGGGGACAGAGCTTCTGTGGGGACAGAGCCTCTTGGCAGAGCCACCTCTGTGGGGACAGAGCTTCTGTGGGGACAGAGCCCTCTAGGACAGAGCATCTGTGGGGAGCCTCTGGGGGCAAAAGCTTTTGGGGACAGAGCACTTTGGGGACAGAGCCTCTGTGGGGTCAGAGCCACCTCTATGGGGACAGAACCTTTGTGGGGACAGAGCCACCTTCTTGGGCAGAACCACTCGTGGGGACAGAGCCTCTGTGGGGACAGAGCCACCTCTATGGGGACAGAACCTTCTGTGGGGACAGAGCCTCTTTGGGGACAGAGCTTCTGTGGGGACAGAGCTTCTGTGGGGACAGAGACACCTCTGTGGGGACAGAGCTTCTGTGAGGGCAGAGCTGCCGGGCCAGCAGCCCTGGTGACACTGGGGGATGTGGTGACATCTCTGGTGACTCTACCACCTGCAGGTCCCTGCTTCGCACCCGGCTGAGGGAGGGGTGGGGCGGGCCGTGTCGGACTCTGCCGGGGCTTCCCGCGCTCATTAACGGCAATATCCTAATGAGGATTCCTAGTGAGGATTCCCGAGCATCCCCCTGACCCCTCCCGCGTCCCGCAGTGTTCGAGAACAGCAGCAAGATCGTGATCGTGATGGAGTACGCCAGCAGAGGGGACCTGTACGATTACATCAGCGAGCGGCAGCGCCTCTCGGAGCGGGAGGCGCGACACTTCTTCCGCCAGGTCGTGTCCGCCGTCTACTACTGCCACAAGGTGGGCTGGCACCGCGCTTCCCGGGGTGGAAAGGGATGGGTGGGCTCCTGAGGGCTCGGGGGAGGGATGGAGGTGCGGGAGAGGGGCTGGAAGGGCTCCTGAGCGCTCGACAGGGCGATGGAAGTGCTAGAGAGGTGTCGGGTGGAATCCTGAGCGCTCGGCAGGGTAATGGAGGAGCTGCAGAGGGGCAAGATAAGGTCCTGAACGTTCGGCAGGGCGATGGAGGTGGGGGTAGAAGGGCTGCAAGGGCTCCTAAGGGCTCGGCAGGACCGGTGAGGAGCCGAAGAGGGGCTGGGTGGGCTCTTGAGTGCTCAGCAGGGTGGCGGATGTGCCGCAGAGGGGCAGGATGCGCTCCTGAGCTCTCGGCAGGGCGATGGAGGGGATGGATGGGCTCCAAGCGCTCGGCAGGCCCGGTGGAGGTGCCTCAGAGGAGCCTGGTGGGCTCCTGAGAGCTCGGCAGGGTGATGGAGGAGCCTCAGAGGGGCTGGGTGGGATCCTGAGAGCTTGGCAGGGTGATGGAGATGTGGGAGAAGGGCAGGATGGGCTCCTGAGGGCTCGGCAGGGTGATGGATGTGCTGCAGAGGGGCTGGGTGCACTCCTGAGCGCTCAGCCGGGCGATGGATGTGCCGCAGAGGGGATGGATGGGCTCCTGAGCTCTCGGCAGGCCCGGTGGAGGTGCCTCAGAGGAGCCGGTAGGCTCCTGAGAGCTCGGCAGGGTGATGGAGGGGCGGGAGAGGGGCAGGATGGGATCCTGATCTCTCGGCAGGGTGATGGAGGAACCTCACAGGGGCTGGGTGGGATCCTGAGTGCTCGGCAGGGCGATGGAGATGCCGCAGAGGGGCTGGGTGCACTCCTGAGCACTCGGCGGGGCGATGGAGGAGCCTCAGAGGGGTAGGATGGGATCCTGAGTGCTCAGCAGGGCGGTGGAGGTGGGGCAGAAGGGCTGGAAGGGCTCCTGAGCGCTCTGCAGGGCAGGTGGAGGAGCTGCAGAGGGTCCGGGTGGGTTCCTGAGCGCTCAGCAGGGCGATGGAGATGCGGGAGAGGGTCCAGGTGCGCTCCTGAGCTCTCGGCGGTGACGATGGAGGAGCCTCAGAGGGGCAGGATGGGCTCCGGGGTGTCAGCAGGGTGGTGGATGTGCCGCAGAGGGGCTGAGTGGAATCATGAAGGGCTATGGAGGTGGGGGAGAAGGGCTGGAAGGGCTCCTGAGCACTCAGCAGGGTGGAGAGGTGATGCAGAGGGTCCGGGTGGCTCCTGAGCGCTCAGGACAGGATCCAGCCCCACGGGGAAGCTCAGGCCGGGCTGGAAGGTGAGAGCCGCTCGTGGTTCTCACCTTTCCCGGGAGCTGGGCCCATCCCGCCTGTTGTCTGCAGGGCGGGGCAGATTTTGGGAGGTCCCGGCCTGGCCCCTGCGGTGCGGGGGTGACTAACCCGGCAGCCCGGGGAGTTGTCAGCTCCCCTCCCTGCCCAGCAGACGGAGACGCCCAGGGCTGCCCTCGGGGCTGGGACCGAGCCCTGGGTCACCTGTCCCGTTCCTGAGAGGAATGTGAAGCTGCAGGACCCTCTCTGGGGCTGTGGGGTGATGCCCTGGCAGGACCCTCCAGCCCGAGGGTGTCCCTGGAGGGCGCCTGCCCCAGCTCTTGGTGGGGACAGGGAGGTGACAGCGCAGCTCGGGGTCCCGCTGAGCTGGGCACAGCCGGGCCTGGCCAGGCAGGGATTGTCACCAGCTGCTGTCGTGCTTGGGGACAATGGAGGAGCCCAGGGTGGCACCCGGAGCTGGTGGCACCTGGAGCAGGTGGCACTCGGCGCTGGTGGCACTCGGCGCTGGTGGCACTGGGCAGGGACACGGTTTACACCCATACCCGGGGGCACACCCAGCGCTGCTGGCAGCTCCTCTGCCCTGTTTGCCCTGCCCGTGTGACCGGCAGTGACCTCCCCAAAACCCTCCGAGAATTAACCCCTGCTCTGCCGCTCCTCCCACAGAACGGCATCGTCCACCGCGACCTGAAGCTGGAGAACATCCTGCTGGATGCCAACGGGAACATCAAGGTGAGGGGTTGGCACAGCCTGGCCAAGCTCGGGGGTCACCCAAGGGTGGCTGCCCAGCGTGGAGGGACAGGAGGTGACCACAACACCTCCGTCCCCTCAGAGCTGGCGCTTCCCAGAGCTCCGGCACGGCCAGGAATGCTGTTTTCCCAGGAAAACAGGAGCAGGAGGGCTGGCAGAGCCTGGCAGCCGTGCAGGAGAGCTCGTAAATCCATAACAGATATCTGCCCGCTGATAAGAGGGCAAAGTCTGAGCTCCCAGATCAGCGCTGCCTGGGTGAGAAGGGCTTTTTTCCCGGTTTCTATTCGTGCCAGCCGGGCTGGCACAGGGAATTCCGGGCCAGTTCCCAACTCCGCGGGCCCCGAGCGCTGCTTTTGGCCAGAGAGGAAGCGCACGGAGCGGCCCCGGCCGGGGATTCCCGCGGCCGCTGATAACAGCCCGCTGGATTTATCTCCAGCGGGGATAAATCCGCGCTCGGGAGCCGCAGAACCGCCCGCTCGGCGTGAGGTGTGGGGTGTAATGAGGATAATGAGCGCTGGCGGAGCTGATAGGGACCGCTGCAGCCTCGCGGCGCTGGGAATGAGCTGGAGGAGAGCCTGGAAGCGCTTCCGACCGCGCCTTTCCACTCCGCTCCCGCTGCCGGGGCTGCGGTGAGGATTTTGGGAGGGAGAGAGCAATAGGAGAATCCTCAGGGGTGGAAAACCAGGCTGGTGGTGCCCCCTGAGGAGATTCAGGACCGGGGAGAGCCCCAGTTTGAGCCAGAATCATCCTCGGAGAGTTCCAGGGAAACTTCCAGCCTTGGGAAATTTGGGAAGGGGAATTTTGCCGCTGGATGACCGCTGTGTTTGTCCCCCCCCAGATCGCGGATTTCGGGCTGTCCAACGTTTTCCAGCAGGACAAACTCCTGCAGACCTACTGCGGCAGCCCCCTGTACGCATCCCCCGAGATCATCAACGGCCGGCCCTACAAGGGCCCCGAGGTGGGTGGGGAATCACTCTGGAGGTTTTGGGGTAACGGGACCCCTCTGAGCCCGGGTTCTGAATGGAGTTTGGGGTAACGGGACCCCAGAGCCCGCGATCTGAATGGGGTTTGGGATAACAGGACCCCAGAGCTTGAGCTCTGAGCAGGGTTTGGGATTACAGGACCCCAAATCCCGGGCTCTGAATGGGGTTTGGGATTACAGGACCCCTCTGAGCCCGGGCTGGGTTTGGGGTTTGGGGTAGCAGGACCCCTGAGCCCAGGCTCTGAATGGGGTTTGGGATTATAGGACTGCAGAGCCCGGACTCTGAATGGAGTTTGGGGGAATGGGACCCCTGACCCCAGTCACTGAGCAGGATTTGGGATAAGGGGACCCCAGATCCCGGGCTCTGAGCAGGGTTTGGGGTAATGGGACCCCTCCCCCGAGCCCTGCACTGCAGGGTTGGTGTGGGGCAGCCACACAGGGTGAATGTTTTGGGGTCCTGCCCCACATTCTGCCCCTTCCCTGTGGCCGCTGCCATCCCGAGAGCCCTGACGAGGCTCTGGCAGGGTGGGGACCAGGACAGCCAGGTCTTGCCGTCCCCTCCAGGCCCCTTTGTCCCTTTGCCAGGTGGACAGCTGGTCCCTGGGCGTCCTCCTCTACATCCTGGTCCACGGCACGATGCCCTTCGACGGCCACGACTACAAGACTCTGGTCAAGCAGATCACGAGCGGTGACTACCGGGAGCCCACGAAGCTCTCAGGTGAGGACATCCCCGTGTCACCCTAAGTGTCCCCCTGACCCCGCGTGTCCCCCTCCCCCCTGACCTGTCCCTTCCGCAGACGCCTGCGGGCTGATCCGCTGGATGCTGATGGTGAACCCGGAGCGCCGGGCCACCATCGAGGACATCGCCACGCACTGGTGGGTCAACTGGGGCTACAGAATGCCGCTGGGCGAGCAGGAGCTGCTGCGCGACAGCGAATCGCCGCTGGCCACCGTGGCCGAGTGGCTGCGCCGCTCGTCCCGGCCGCTGCTGGAGAACGGCTCCAAGGTGCGCTGCTTCCTGAAGCAGCACATCCCCGGCGCGGCCCTGGAGCGCCAGCGCTCCCTCAAGAAGTCCAAGAAGGAGAACGACGTCTCGCACGCACTGCAGGAGGGACCCGTGAGTCCCGAGAACCCCTCCAAGTCCATCCTCAAGCGGCCCAAGGGCATCCTGAAGAAGAGGAACTCCTGCGAGCAGAAGGTGCCGGGTTCCCCGCCCGGCGAGGATGGCGAGGGGGTCCCCGCAGGTCTCACCCGGATCCTGTCCTCTGGAGTGCTGCCCGGAGCGGCAGCGGTGCCCGCGGCCGCGCCCAAGAAGGGAATCCTGAAGAAGCCCTCGGCCAGGGAATCGGGCTATTACTCGTCCCTGGAGTGCTGCGAGTCCGGGGACGTGCTGGACGCGGGGAGCTTGGACCTGGACGGGAGCGTTTTCGCCGAGCCGCCCTCCCCGAGCCCGCAGGGCCTCCCCGCCCGCAGGAAAGGCATCCTCAAACACAACGGCAAATTCTCCTCGGGCAGCGCCGAGCCGGGGACTCCTCCCGGGCAGGGCTTCGGGGGCTTCAGCGAGGTTCCCCTTCCCCCCGGCCCCCGCTGCCGCCCGGGCAGCGCCGTCAGCGAGGACAGCATCCTTTCCACCGAGTCCTTCGATCAGCTGGACCTGCCCGCCCGCGTCCCCCCCGGCGGCGGGGCCATGCGGGGCTGCGTGTCGGCCGAGAGCCTGCTGCGGCTGGAGGAGGAGGAGGAGCGGGAGGAAGGGCGGAGGCTGCGCCGCTGGACTGTCACCCACTGCCGCAGCCCCCTGGCCGAGAGCCGCGCGTCCCTGGCGGGCTGTGACAATGGCACCGAGCTCTACCGGCGCGCCGTGCCCGTGGGGGTGAAGATGAGCTGAGGCCGCCCTCCCTCACCGCTGGGCTCCATCCCCACGGGTGGGGCATTTTGGGGAGGGGGCCGAGCTCTCCCTGCCCTCTGCGCTCCCCCGGGGTGGTGATTTTGGGGAGGGGGCCAAGCTCTCCATCCCTTCCCGGGGTGGTGATTTTGGGGAAGGGGCCGAGCCCTCTCTCTCTTCCCCTGGGCTGCCGGTGCTGCTGATCCACATCCCACATATTTATTTGGCAGCCTCGGGGTGGGGGCAGTGCCCGGGGGATACCCCAGGGCCGGGACATTTAATGGACTAAAAACCCCCAAAATTACCCCGAGGAGGGGGTCCCAGAGGCTCCTCGCTGCCGTCCTCCCCTCTCAAACAGGCTCATCTCACCTCGGGGGTGAAAGCGAAGGGTTGGGGGAGGGATTTTTGTTTTCTTTGCACTGTTTTTTTGGCTGCACATGGGTATGGGAGGGGGCGGGCGATATTACCTCAAACAAGCCGGAGATGTAGCAGGGTGCTGGCGAGGGCCCAAAGGTGCTGCCCGTGGGCTGGGCTTCCCGAGGTGCTGGTGGCCACAGCGCCCAGGCCACGGCTCTGCCCTCTCCTGTGCTGAAAAACCCGACTGGAAGCGGCCAAAACCCCGGGCTGAGAAATGCTGGGACGCCAACATCTCTCATCGTAACAACAGAAAAAAAAAAAAAAAAAACGGAAAAAATAAAAAAAAGGTGTCTTTTGGTGAGGCGCCACGTCTTTATTTATTGCCATTGTCCACGCCGGTGTGGAGGGCAGCAGCACGGGTGTGTCTGGCTCCACAGCCCCCTCCCAGGGGTGTTTTTTGGGAGGTGGCTGTGTCCCTGTGTCACACGGCTCCCTTGCACTATTGCCACGCGTGCTCGCTGGCCCTTTCCCCTCTCCAGGCTCTGTGCGTTCGTGTTTTCCCTCCTTCCTACGGAGCGGGCTGGAGAAAACCATTAAATTAAAAGCAAATGGTAAAATCTGAGTGGTCACCTCGATTGCTGGGGGTGAGGGAGGGGCTGTCCGGGCCGGGCTGGTGTCCCTGTCCCTGTCCTTGTCCCTGTCCGCCCAGAGCGGGGTCTTGTTCCAGTCCGGGTGAGGGTGGGTGAGCTCAGACTGATCCCGCGGGGTGCTGGAACGCCTCTGCGCCCTCAAACTGGGTTTAACTGGTGCTTCCCCCAGTGCTCTGTGGTGCTGAACTGGGGCCAGGCACATCCCTGATGTGGGAGTGGGAAATCTGCGTTTTAAGGCTGAGCAGCTGTTGGAAAAACAGAGCCCAAAATTGAGGGAATTTGATGAGGATCCCCCTCCTCTCCTCCCTACCCTGTCCCGGCCCCGCTCCCAACCCTGCAGGTTTGAATTTGGGGGACATCCCCCAGTTTTTAGCAGCAGGACTTCCCTCACCACCCTTTCCTTCATCCCCGCTGAGGCTCAAACCCCATTTGAACGCTCCAGAGCCATTTCCCGTTTCCAGCTGGATTAACAAGAGCCCTCCCGCCCCGCTCCCTCCCTCCAGCGCAGCAGGGACAGGGTGGCAAGGCTATGCCCGGAATGCCACCCCTGTCGCACCGGGCTGTGCCCGGGGGGGTCACCCATCGCCCCCCGGCGCGCATTCCCCGCGTGCTTCCCGAGCCATTGGGAAACTCCGCAGCGCTTAAAGCCGCTCCGAGAGCGTCCGGCTTAGCCCGGGCAAAGTCCCGCTGCGGGGGCGGGGTGAGCTCCGCCGGGCACGGGGCACAGGGTCCTTTTTGGGAAAAGATCGTGGGTTTGGTGTTGGAGCATCCCGGGGCTCTGCAGATCTGTTATGTTCTTTTCTTTTCTTTTCTTTTCTTTTCTTTTCTTTTCTTTTCTTTTCTTTTCTTTTCTTTTCTTTTCTTTTCTTTTCTTTTCTTTTCTTTTCTTTTCTTTCTCTTTTCTTTCTTTTCTTTTTTTCTTTTCTTTTCTTTCTCTTTCCTTCTTCTTTCTTTTCTTTCTTCTTTCTCTTTTCTTTCTTTCTTTCTTCTTCTTCTTTCCTTTTCCTTTCCTTTCCTTTCTTTTCCTTTCTTCTTTTTTTCTTTTTTTCCTTCTTTTCCTTTCCTTTCCTTTCCTTCTTTCCTTTCTTTCTTTTTTTTTTATTTTTTTCTGGAGTTTTAATTATATAATTTTATTTTATTCCACTCCATAGGCTCTCACATCCCATCCGGATAATCCCACAAATGATGGGAAGGACGGAGATGTCCCGATGGTCCCACAGCCCAAACTTTTTATTTTTTTTTTTTTTTTTCTTAATTTCATTTTATTTCCCAGACTGTGATCCAAGCCTGATCCCCTCCATCCCATCCCACTGCACATCCCGGAGTTTCTGGCAGGGAGGGATGGGTGGAATGCTCCTTCTTGGACAAATCCTCCAGCAGAGACCCCAAAAATCATCACAGGAGCTTGGAACGGCACCAGAGCTGGGCTAACCAGGCCCCAGTGGGTCTGCGATTACAATTTCGCCTCAATGTGACCTCAGAGGATTTGTGAAAAAGCAGTGGAGCGGCACTCCGGGTGGGAGGACGCTCTGGCCACCCCATCCCGGGTCACGGCTGCGGGGTGGCAGCGGGGCTTGTCGCGGTGTCGTGGCCGGCTCAGCCCAACCCCGGCAGCTCCTCGAGGCCGCTCCGGGTCCCTTCCCACCCATCCCGGGTCACTGCGATGGGAAATGCCCGTGCAGGGAGGGATGAGGGAGAGCCGGCGGGAGGGGTGCGGTGACCGCCCCATCCCTTCCCGGAATTCCCCCGGCAGCCCCTGGAAACGCTCCTTTCATCCCGGCGCTGATTTCCGCCGCCTCCCGCCCTCCCCTCTTCGCCCCCATTTCGCGGCTCTTTCATCCACCCGGCCCCTTTCATCCCGAGCATTGGCAATTCCCCGCTCCCCTCCCTCGGCCCGCCCGGCCCCGCGGGGTTTTGGGGCGGCTGGAAATGACCTCAGCCGCCTTTTGCTGAGAAAACGCCATTTTTGGGGGGTGACTTCAGCCCCAAACGCTGCCTTTGCTGCCGGCCAGGGTGTGGGAGCGGGCTGGGATGGCTCGGGGGATGGGGAAAGCGGGAGAAACTCTCGGGGGATGGGAAAAGCGGGAGAAACCCTCGGGGGTGGATTATCCTGCAGGATGAGGGGATGCTGGACGGTTTGGGGTTGTTCTGTGGGGTTGTACCCACTGGTGAGAGCTTCCCTGGTCTCTGTCCCAAGGGATTATCCAATTTGGGACAGCCTGGACCCGTCTCCTGGGGGTACTGGGGGTACTGGGGCAAACTGGTGCTTCCCGCTGCTGCATCCAAGGGTTTGGGACTGCAGCCATCGCAAAAGGACAGGTGTAGGGACTTCCAGGCATTCCCAAAGATTTTTTAATGGGAATGCTGGGGTGGGTGGGGTGTATGGGGGTCAGTGGGTCACTCCAGGCTTGGACCCCCCCTCACCCAGGGGCTGCTTTGGGTGCCGCATCCCCGTGTGACATCCCCGAGCAGCCGCAGCGCCCTGAAAAACGGGGGGAAAAAAGTGAATTTTGGGGTTGGAGCAGCCGTGAGGCGGCTGGGGGAGCAGAGAGAGCGGCTCCGGCACCACTCCCAGCCGGGCCCGGGAGGGTTTCCCGGCAGAGCGGAGCTTTGGGCGCTCCCCTCGCCCCGGGGCTCTGAGTCAGCCCCGGGCACCCGCTCCTGCCCGGGCTTGTGCCGGGAAACCCGGATCCACCGGGCGCTTCTTTGGGATGGGGAGCGGGGCAGGAGGAGCAGGATCGGGGGACAAAGGGGACACCTGTGACCTCCCTCGGGTGTCGCGAACGGGGCTGGCATCCCCCGGGAGCTCCCCAGGCCGCGGGAAGGAGCTGGATGGAGAGCCAGAGCCACTCCTCGTTATCTGTCAGCTCCTAATGATGCTTTGGGATGTCCCTGGAGCTCTGGAATTTGGGTTCCATCACCCCTCCGGCCACGGAGCTCCGTCCTTGGAACCTCGGGGTGGTTCCTTCCCGTAGGAATCTCCCTTTGTTGGTTTTCTCCCCTCAGGTTTTGCACCAGAGCCCTTTTTTTGTGTGTCTGACACATCGTGGGCGCGGAGCCAAGGATATTTCTGAGACATTTCGTCGGAACTTTGAGCGCCGGAACAATTAACACAACAAAGTCGAGGTGTTCCTTTGCCTCTGATTCTTTCAAAGCGGGATTTTTTTTTTGTTGTTGCTGTATTTTTTTTAAAGATTTCTCCACAACCGCCTGTTTGATTGCTGGATTTCTTTGAAGATCTGAAGGAGAGAAATCCCCACATGAAAGCCCTAAAAAAGGGGAGAAATCGGCACCCGGGAACTTTGATCCCATTTTCCTGGAGCTCAGGGAATGTCTGGGTCACATTTGAGCCAAAATTATAATCGCAGACCCCACTGGGGCCTGGTTAGCTCTGGTGGTCGTTCCCAAGCTCCTGTGTCGATTTTTGGGGTCTCTGCTGGAGGATTTGTCCGAGGAGGAGAATTCCACCCATCCCTCCCTGCCAGAAACTCCGGGATGTGCAGTGGGATGGGATGGAGGGGATCAGGCTTGGATCACAGTTTGGGAAATAAATAACAAAATAAAATAAAATAGAATAATAAATAAAATAGAAATAAAATAAAATAAAATAATTAAAAAAAATATAGACGTTTGGACCGTGGGACATCGGGACATCTCCTGTCCTTCCATCATTTGTAGGATTATCCGATGGGATGTGAGAGCCTATGGAGTGGAATAAAATAAAATTATTAATAAAAATTTACCCCTCCCCCCCGAATAAATGAAATGAAATGAAATGAAATAAAATAAAATGAAAGGAATGAAATGAAATAAATATAATAAAATAAATAAATTATAAAAAAAAAATATGAATCATGGAATATCCTGAGCTGTAAGGGACCCACAAGAACAGTGGACTGTAACCCATAAACCCAAGCCTTAGGCTGCTCCCGGTTCACTCCGGCCTTGCAGAAGCCGCTGGCTCATCCCTCGGGCCCTGCGGGTGACCTGGCTGGGGACAGGAGGTGACAGGTAGTGACTGTGGCAGTGACTCAGGTGGCCCCGAGGGTCACCGGGGGTTGTGACACCTCCTGTGATCAGCACCCCGACCCGCCCGAGATGGGCACGGGGGTCTGCCAGCCGGGCCGGGGGGAGCAGAGGCTCCAAAATCTGCGCCCGGAGCCATTTCTGCCTCAGCCCGGAGCCTCCATCTCTCCCCCGGCTCTCACACGGGAAGGGAGCGCGGCCCCGCTGGCAGCTGCAGCAAAGGGCGATTTTCCCAGCGGTTCTGCCGCCTGGGAACGCGAAGCAGCGCCCAGACAGGTTTCTCGGAAGGGCCGGACCTGGCGGATCCCGAATTTGGGATGCTGGTCCCCGGCCAAGCCCGGCTGGGAGTTCTGACGAACCAGAGGGGCAAAGTTTGCATCTCCAGGCACCCGAGCGACTGCGGGGCTCTGGATTCTCCAGCTGGAAAACGGGAAAAGCCATTCCCGAGCTCCCCTCAGGGTCCGGGAGTCGCTCCCGGGGTTTCCGTGGACATCGCTGCCGTGGCCGGAGCTGCTTCTCATCCCGCTGGGAATTTCCTGCGGGCCCGGCTCTTGCCTCAGCCGCTTTCGCAAGGAGCAGCCGGGGGAAGAGAAGCGGTCGGGCCGGCTCGGGCGGGGAGCAGCGGGGCTGCCAGGCTGGCACGGCGACAGCATCTGGGCGTGCCACCTCCCCGCCGAGCCGGTGGCGGCTCCGCGCTCGCCGGGCGGTCGAGCCAGCGGGGCCGGTTCGCCTCGTCCCCCGGCAGCCTCCCGTGCCTGCTTTGCACGCGTGGGAAGGGCTTGAGAAGGGAGCGGGAGGTTCTTCCCACGGGGCAGCGCCGCCGGGGTTTGGGGAGGGGCAGGTGAGCGGGGGGAGCTTGGAGGGACGGGTCGGATCTCTGTGACAGTGACAGTGACAGGGACGGTGACAGGGAATGGCCGGGGCTGCTTTGGGATGGACATCACGGAAAGGTGGCACTGACCGGGCTCCTCAGGGAATGGTCACTGCTCCGAACCTTCCAGAGCTCCGGGAGGTTCGGGCAACGCTGCCAGGGGTGCCCAGGGTGGGATTTTGGCATCGGCCATGGACCCGCGATCGATTTTTCTCCGCTCTCATCCGTCTCTGTCCCTTTCCCTTCCCCTCTGCAGCCCTCGCCTTTGATCCCGGGAAGCAGCAATTGATCCTCCTTATCTTTATTGCGCTCCAGACATTCCCGGCACGGCCCTTAATTAAATTCCTCTTCATTTTCCTCCTTCTCTTCCAAACCCAGACGAGGATTTATTTTTAAACGCGCGATTAAATGATCGGATTGGCCGCGGGTGGGATCGGCCGGGGCTCTGCTCCGGGGCTGGGGGCGAGCTCGAGGGGCTGCTGGTCGCCCTGCGGTGGTGGCACTGGTCACCGTGGCGTTGACACTGGTCACAGTGGCCATGGTGGCATTGGCACTGGTCACAGCGAACATGGGGATGGCCCACAGTAACACAGGCACTGGCCATGGTGGCCCTGGCACTGGTCACAGTAGCACAGCACGGCTGTGGTGACAGACACAAGTCATGGTGGCAATGGCAGTGGCCGTGGCGATACTGGCATTTGCCATAGAGGCATTGGCATGTGCCATAGTGACATTGGCGCTGGTCACAGTGACATAGGCATAGCCCTCAGTAGCACTGGCACTGGTCGCGGTGGCCCTGGCACCTTCTGTAGTAGCCTTGGCACCTTCTGTAGTAGCCTTGGCACCTGCCGCGGTGGCCCTGGCACCTTCTGTAGTGGCCCTGGCACCTGCCGCGGTGGCCTTGGCCACGCCAGGTGACCGCGGTGCCCCGGGGCCGCCCGCCGGCCGCGGCTCCTCACCGCTTTAAGCTTTTCCGCTCGGAAATTTTTGCGGCAGCCGCTTTGACCCGCAGGGCAGGGAGCATTTTTCATGTGGAACGGGCGAAATTCCCCCGGAGACAGCGCAGGAATGCCAGGCATGTTATCCTTGGTACCAGCTCTCGCTGCTTACGGCCTAAGCTCGGCCACGCCGCCGGGGGGAGGGGACAGCGGGGACAGCCGGGGACCCGCCGTGTCCCCAGCGGTGATGCCAACATTCCCCAATCCCTTTTCCTCCCCCTCGCTGTGCTGGATAGCGGGAGGGGCTCCACGCTCAGGGTGAACTGGGTGAGCACCTCTGGGTCCCTCCTGTCCCCTCAGGGACACCCCCATGGGGACACCACGGGGGCGTTTTGGGAGCCCCCCCAGCAGAGCAGGGGGCAGCCAGGATGGGATTTGATCCTGCAGGGCTCGAGCAGCCAAAAAAGGGAGAGAAATCAGGGCCTCGTTTGGTCTCCGCTGAGTGCGATCACCCCGAGACACCGAACCTATTTATTGTCACTCCTTCATCCCGGCTGGCCGCGGTGACACACGGGGCAGGGCGAGGGGACAGCCGGCACTGCGGGACCTGGGCACCCCGGGGGCACCTTTGGGACGTGGCAAACCAGCCCCGAGCGGGGTGACAGAGGAAAATCCTGCTGTGCCACCCCAAGTGCCCCATACCTGACCCTGGATGTCCCCAGGGAGCTCTGTCCCCTCTGAACGCACCAATCCCGCAGAGCCCCCATAGGAAGGGAGGCCGAGTCCTGACCCTACGAGTCCCCGTGCCCGCGTGTCCCCTACCCCTGTCCCCGTGTCCCTCCCGGGCCCAAAAGTGTCCCCATGCCCGATGGTACCAGCCCGGTGTGCTCGCACCCCTGTCCCCACGAGAGTCCCCGTGTCCGGCGTGTCCTGCACCCCCTGTCCGCCGTGTCCCTCTCGGCCACAGGTCCCGGTCCGGCGTGTCCCACCCATTCCGTGTCCTCCGCCCCACAGGGTCCGTGCCGGGTGCCCCCCTCCATCCCATGTCCCTCCCGGCCCTAAAGTGTCCCATGCCCGATGTCACAGTCTGGCGTGCCCGCTACTCAACCCCGTGTCCCTTCCCGCCCCAAAAGGTCCCCATGCCGATGCACCAGCTGCGTGTCCCGCACCCCCCGTGTCCCTCCCGGCCCCAAAAGTGTCCCCATGCCCGATGCACCAGCTGGCGTGTCCCGCTACCTCATCACGCCCCGTGTCCCCTCCCGGCCCCAAAAGTGTCCCCATGCCCGATGGCACCAGTCTGGCGTGTCCCGCTACTCAACCCCGTGTCCCTCCCGGCCCCAAAAGTGTCCCCGTGCCCCGCGTGTCCCCCGTCCCCGTGTCGCTGCCGGAGCGCAGCTGCGGCTCTTGCATAAGCGCCAATTAGCGGCGGGCAGCGAGTGGCATTAAGGAATTCCTGCCGGGCTGACGTCAAAGCCTCACCTCTCCTCCCCCCCGCCCGCACAAAGGGGGCCCTTGTGAGCCCCCCCGGGGAATGCGAGTCCTCAGGGAGCCCCGCGCCGCACTCGCCACGCGGGAATTGTCCCCGCCGCCAGCGCCGATGGCACCGGCGGCTCCCCGAGCGGGATCTGCTGGCTCCCGGCCCCCCCTTGCTGGGCATGGGAAGGTGCCAATGGCCCCCCGTGCCAGCTGCTCGCCCATGAGAGGAGAGGGGCTCGGCCCGGTGCCCGGGAGAGGGAGAGGGAGGGGCAGAGCAGGGGTCAATCCTGGCCGGGCTGGATGGAGGGGAGGAGAGGAGTGGACAGCTGGACATGGGGACACGCAGGGCTGTGAGGGAGAAATCCTGAAATTCCCTGGGATGGGATCCATGGGTGGATGGGATGGATGGGATGGATGGGATGGGATGGGATGGGATGGGAGTATGATGGGATAGGGATGGGATGGGATCGCCCCGGCTGCGGGAGCTCTTCTGGCGGCCCCAGCACTGGGGCCTCCTCCGGCCGCTGCCAAGGAGGTCACAGGGACTGGGCAGTGCCAGGAAATGCTGTGAATGTCCCCGAGTGCCACAGGCAGAGGGAGGGGGGGTGGCAGAGCTCAAAACTCTGCCCCAAAACTTCCCCCATCTCACAGCGATTGTGACAGCACAAGGGGTGTAAACACTTTTAAAAGGTCAGTGCAGATGGGATTGAGGGAAGGATTTAAAAAAACGGAGGGATGGGAGGGGCTGGGATGGAATTCCCAGAGAAGCCGTGGCTGCCCCTTGATCCCTGGGAGTGCCCAAAGCCAGGCTGGACGGGGTTTGGAGCACCTTGGGACGGTGGAAGTGTCCCTGCCCATGGCACGGGTGGGACTTTGAGATCCCTTCCCACCCAAACCATCCTGGGATTCCGCGATCGCCGGTGCTGCGCTGCGGGCAGGAAGGGGTTAAGGCGCTAATTGGGGTGGGTGGACCCCACCCTGGACCCCTCCCCTGCCCCATTCCTGCCCGGCCTTAGGGGAAGATGCTCCGGAACGGCTCCGGGATCTGCGGCGGGGACCGGGGGCCCCCCTGCGGCCGCGGTGCCGCATCCTCTTCCCGGAGAATTCCCTTCCCGGAGAATTCCCGCAGAATTCGCTCCCCGCAGAATCCCCTTCCCCACCCTTCCCGCAGCCCCTGACCAGCCACCGGACGCAATAACACCAGGAAATGGGGTTTCCCAATTTTCCCCTTTCTACACCAAGGAATAGGGTTTTTTCCCCCAATTTTTCCCCTTTCTTCCTCTCTCCGGGCGTGGAGCGGCCAGGGCTGCGGCAGCTCCATCCCCGAGCTCCCGATCGGGCTCAGAAGAGCCGGGCGGAGATGAGCCGAGTTTAGGGAATTCTGGAATTAATCACTCACGGGTTTGTTCCTTCCCTAGCACAGATCCCCCAGCTCCGGGCAAGCCCCCCTCGCTCGGGTGACCATTCACTGACCGTTCACTGACCATTTGTTGTCTGTGTTTGACACACCATTCACTGACCACACTGACCATTCACTGACCATTCTGGTGACCATTCGCTGTCCATTCTAGTGACCAATCACTGACCATTCACTGACCGTTCTGGTGACCGTGCACTGACCAGAGCATTCTGGTGACCATTCTGGTGACCATTCTAGTGATCATTCACTGACCATTCTGGTGACCATTCACTGACCATTCTGGTGACCATTCACTGACTGTTCTGGTGACCATGCACTGACTGTTCTGGTGACCATCACTGCCTGTTCTGGTGACCATGCACTGACTGTTCTGGTGACCGTGCACTGACTGTTCTGGTGACCGTGCACTGACCATTTGGTGACCATTCTACTGTTCTGTGACCATATCGACGTTCTGGTGACCATGCACTGACTGTTCTGGTGACCATGACTGACGTTCTGGTGACCATCACTGACTTCTGGTGACCATTCACTGACCGTTCTGGTGACCATTCACTGACATTCACTGACCGTTCTGGTGACCATTCACTGACATTCTGGTGACCATTCACTGACCATTCTGGTGACCATGCACTGACCAGTTCTGGTGACCGTGCACTGACCATTCTGGTGACCATTCACTGACCATTCTGGGTATACATCACTGACCTTCTGACACACTGACCATTCACTGAACACTGACCATTCACTGACCATTCACTGACCATTCACTTGACCATTCACTGACCATTCTGGTGACCATTCTGGTGACCATTCATTGACCATTCCCTCCAGAGAGGCCGTGCCCCTCTGGAGCTGCAAGGAGCCTCCCCCGAGACCTTGGACCCCAAACCCGTGTCACCCCCAGTGTCACCCCCCAGTGTCACCTCCTGTTGTACCTCCCAGCTGTGCAGGTGTCAGAGGTGACACCTGAGCACCGAGGGGACACAGAGACCCCGATGTGTGGCCACAGCAGGGCTCGGCTCTGGGAATGTGAGGAGGGGGCAGAGGGACCCCTGAAACCTCCCAATCATGCTGGAAAATCCTTTTAGGGCCGAATTCACACCCGAAGGCTCAGAGCGGGGTGGAGCACTCCCGTTGGCACCAGAGGAGGCCCCGGCCGCACAGGTTTTATATATATATATATTTATATATTTATGTGTGTGTGTGTAGAGATAATTACATAAATTATAGTATGAAATAATTTAAGAACCATCCGAGACAGCATGCTGTGGGGGGGATTTGGGGGGGTTGGGGGTGGCTGCTGTCCCCTCCCTCCCCTTCCCTCCCCTGCTCCGCCGGCTTTGATTCACAAATGGGAACAGAGTCTGGAATTAAATTAAAAACCGCACACACGCGCGGCGCACACACACACACACACACACAACGACACAGGGCCGCGGAGTCAGGTGTCCTGAAGAGATCGGATCACTCGAACAAACAAAAAAAAAGAAAAAAAAAAAAAAAAATCGTGAATTCCGGGAATGAAACCAGCGGAGAGCGGGGCTGCCTCCCCTGCGTGTGCCCAGCCCTGTGGGGACACCGGGACGGTGTCACGGTCCTGCTGTGTCCAGGCTGGGCTGTGCCGGCCGTGTCTGGTTGTGTCCTCCTCCATCTCCACCTGCTTCGCTCTCCCTCCATCCTGGTTTTTTGACTTTTTGCCACCCCGGTTGTCAAGGCTGAAAAGGAAAATCCCGCCCCAAGGAATCCCTCTCCTCTCTCCCTGCTGGAAATTCTGCTAGAGATGGGTTTGGTCCAGCTCAATCCTTCCCCCACCTGAAAACCCCTCCTGCAGAACCCCTTCCCCAGGGGGTTTGGCTTTCAGGATGACCTTCCCAAAACCACCCCCTTAGAAAAACCCAGAAACCGCCAGCGCCTTCCAAAACTCCCCCACCCTTCGCAACCATCCCAGAGGGGCCGGCAGATCCCAAATCCGAGCAGGGGCTCAGACCGAGCGCGCGGAGGAGGCACCGGACCCTCGCCCTCTCCGCGGGAAACGAGAACCCGGCGGCTTCGGGGATCAGCTGGGGAGCAGAACGTGCTCCAGGAAATAGCTGATGGAGTCCCAGTGCTTCCAGAGGAAGAAGAGCAGCAGGACGAGCAGGGCGGTGCTGAGGATGCGCATGCGGGTCTTCATGAGCGGCGTGATGAAGTTGGCGATGGTGGAGACGAAGACGAGCAGCACGGCCATCAGGGCCAGGATGACGTTGATGAACTTGCCCAGCAGCGCCCGGGCGTTGGCGTTCTCCACCCCCTCCAGCTGCACCACCTGCTGCTGCTGCTGCTGCAGCTCCAGCTTGGTCACCCGCGTCAGGCACGACTCCACCGCCTCCTGCGGGGGGACACGTCGGTGGCAGCGGGGCTGGGGTGGCACCCGAGGGGTGTGGTGACCTCACAGTGTCCCTTGGGGTGTCCCCCGAGGGGCGCAGTGACCCCCAGTGTCCCCTGAGGTCCCCCGAGGGTGAGGTGACCCCACAGTGTCCCCTGAGGTGTCCCCGAGGGGTTTGGTGCCTGGCCCATGTCCCCCGAGGGGTGCAGTGACCCCACAGTGTCCCCAGTGTCCCCCCAGTGGTGAGGTGACCCCATAGTGTCCCCTGAGGTGTCTCCTGAGGAGTGCAGTGACCCCACAGTGTCCCCTGAGGTATCCCCGGAGGGGTGCAGTGCCTCTCCTGTGTCCCCAAGATGTCCCCCCCAGGTGTGTGGTGAGGGGTTCAGTGACTCCCCAATGTCCCCTGAAGCGTCTCCCGATGGATTTGGTGCCTTCCCCATGTCCCCCCAGGTGTCCCCTGAGGGGTTCAGTGACTCTCCATGTCCCCTGAGGGGTTCAGTGCCTCCCCTGTGTCCCCTGAGGTGTCTCTCAAGGGGTGCAGTGACTCCCCAATGTCCTTGAGATGTCCCCCAATGGGTTTGGTGCCTCCCGTGTGTCCCTCAAGGGGTGCAGTGACTCCCCCATATCCCCTGAGGTGTCCCCCAAGGGTTCGTGTCTCCCCCGTGTCCCTCCAGGTGTCCCCCAAGGAATGTGGTGACTCCTCTGTGATCCCAGTAAGGGCTGAGAGCTGTAGGGTGGCTCAAAGGGGACACAGGGACTATGGCGGCCCACTCGGGACTGGTCACAGCCCAGTGCTGTGGCCACCCTGGGGACACCAGCAGGGCAGGGACTCACTGGGACCCAGATTTACAGGGGCATGGGAGTGACAGGACACAGGGAATGCTTTCCACTGCCAGAGGGTGGGGTTAGATGGGATTTGGGAGATCCTTCCAGCTTTTGACAGCCAGAGGGTGGGGAAGGGCTGGGATGGAATTCCCAGAGAAGCTGAGGCTGCTCCATCCCTGGAATTGTCCAAGGCTGTGTTGGACACTGGGGCTTGGAGCACCCTGGCGTGGTGGAAAATGTCCCTGCCACGGCAGGGGGTGGCACTGGGTGACCTCTAAGGTCCCTCCAACCCCAAACCAGCCTGGCATTCCCTGGTTTTGGGGACACGGTTCAGTCACTGCTCTGTGCTGTGACAGCTCCATGGAGAACCTCACCAGGAGGGTGCTGGAAAAAGGGATCCCCCTCCCTGTCCCCCTTTCCCAGCCCAGGGGACAGCCAGGGGGGCTGAGCCCTCCCAGAGCCCTACCTGGATGTCCCGTGCCCTCTCGTAGGACTGGTAGGCCACCTTCTCCTCCATGCTGGCCAGCTCCTGCTTCAGGTTGGTCATCTCGTTCTGGTGCAGCTCCGTCAGGTCGTTGAGCTGCTCCTCCAGGCGCTCGTACCTGCGCAGGGTGGCCGGGCTGGACACGTGTCCCCGAGATCCCCCCTGGCTCTGGGGACACCCCTGAGATCCCCCCGGCTCTGGGGACATCCCTGAGACCCCCCAGCTTCTGGGACACCCCTGAGACCCCCTGGCTCTGGAGACACCCCTGGACCTCAGCTCTGGGACATCCTGAGACTCCCCCAGCTCTGGGGACACCCCAGAGATTTCCCCAGCTCTGGGGACACCCCCTGAGACCCTCCTGCCTCTGGGGACATCCCTGAGACCCCCCCAGTTCTGGGGACACCCCTGAGACTCCATGTTCTGGGGACACCCTCCAAGATCCCTCAGCTCTGGGGACACCTCCGAGATCCCCCTGGCTCTGGGGACACCAGTGAGACCCCCTCGGCTTTGAGAACACCCCCTGAGACGCCCCGATCTGGAGACACCTGAGACTCCCCCAGCTCTGGGGACACCTCAAACCCCCAGCTCTGGGACCCTGAACCCCCGACCACTGGGGACACCCTGAGACCCCCCCGGCTCTGGGGACCCCGGCCCCTCCGACCCCCAGCTGGGTGAAAACACCTCGAGATCTTCCAGGGCGGGCTGGCAGCGAGCAGGACTCAGCCGAACGAGCCCAGGAGGGGGTGGCCCGTGTCCCCAAAGAGCCCCCACCGGGTGCCACCACAGCCCACCACCCCTACCTGTAGCGCTCCTCCTGCAGGCACTGCGTCATGTAGGCGTAGTCGCGCTGCAGCTGCGCCTTCAGGTCCTCCATGGAGTCCTCCAGGTGCGACTGGCCGTCCTTGATCTCGCGCAGCTCCTCCAGGATGCCGTCCAGATTGTTGTGGTGGCTGTCCAGCGTGTTGGACTTGGGGCTGCCCAGCCCTCCGGGCCCCGCTCCCGAGTTGCTGCCGGCGGCCGAGCCCGACGTGGCGCTGGAGCACTCGTCGTCGCTGCCGTACTTGGGGCTGGACACCAGCGTGGCGCTGCCGCTCAGCGCCCGCGCCGCCTCCTCGGGGTGCCCGTCGTCCAGCGCGTCCTTCAGGTGGGCGATGTTGTCGGCGCTGCCGAACTTGTTGCGGATCAGGCTGGCGAACTCGCGCGGCTTGGACACCACGGCCGTGTGCGTGGCCTGCGACAGCCCCGACAGGCCGCCCTTCACCCCTTCCACCACGCCGCCGCTGAAGCCGCTGATGCTGGAGCGCACGTTGGCCCCGACGTCCTTCAACCCCTGGTGCATGTCCCGGAAAACATCCTTGGGCTGGCGCGAGGGGCCGTTCTGCTCGATCTCCTTCAGCTTCTTGTGGTAGTGCTCCAGCTTCTTGTGCAGCTGCGCGATGGTCTGCGCCGACTTCTGGTTCTTCTTCTCGAACACCTGCTTGATGCGCGACGCCTGCTGCTTGTCGGCGTTGTTGGCCAGCTTCAGGTACTCGGCCACGTTGTCGTCGCGCGCCTCCTGCTCGATCTTGATCTGCTCCGTGATCTTGAGGATCTTCTGGTGCAGGTGCTCGATGGCCGCCTTGGTGCGCTGCGGGTCCGGCGTGCCATCGGGCACGTCCAGGCACACGGGGCCGTCGGCGTCGCCGTGCCCGCCGCCCGCCGCGAGGTTCAGGGTGGTCACGTCGCCCTTGTCCAGCTGGAGGAAAAAGAGGAATGAGGTGGGGGATGCTCACTGGGAGATGGGGGAAAAAAAAACGCCCGGAATGTGGAGGGAGGGGTGAGAATGGGGTGGGAGAATGATTAACCGGAGCGCTGAGGAGGATTTGGGGAGTTTTCCAGCTGGTTGGAGATTCCCAGAATCCTGGGAATACGGCGGGTGAGGAGCATGGAGGACACTGAAAGCTCAGGGATGGGTTTTTCTGGGGGATTTTTGCTCGGGAGCCCGGGAGCTCGACCCTCTATTTCCTGCAACTGGGATTTCTCCGGCCAGCCAGGGAAAAGGGGCAAGGAAAACAGGGAATCGTCATCAAATCTCCCCAAAAACCAGTGGAGAACACAAGGATTGAGCAACCCAGAGGTATTTCAGCCTTGATTTCGGCCTGGATGCACTCCAGAGCTGTCCAGCCTGAGAGAAACCATCCTGATCCCAATTTTTGGGGGATTTGGGAGCGGCTCCTGCTCTCACAGCCTTAGAGAAACCGTCCTGATCCCAATTTTTGGGAGATTCAAGCAGCTTCTGCTCCCACAGCCTGAGAGAAACTGCCCTAATGACAATTTTTGGGAGTTTGGGAGCAGCTCCTGTTCCCACATCCTGAGAGGAACCATCCTGATCCCAATTTTTGGGGAATTTGGGAGCAGCTCCTGCTCTCACAGTCGAAGAGAAACTGCCCTGATCCCAATTTTTGGGGAATTTCGGAGCAGCTCCTGCTCTCACAGTCGAAGAGAAACTGCCCTGATCCCAATTTTGGATTTTGGGATCAAGGTCCGCTTCTCACAGCGAGAATGAACTGCCTGATCCAAATTTTTTGGAAATTCGGAGCAGCTACGCTGCTCCATACCTAAAAGATAACCACATGATCCAATTTGGGGAATTGGGATCAGCTGCTCTCACAGTGAAAGAAACCACCCAGATCCAGTTTTTGGGGGATTAGGACACCTCCTGCTCCCACAGCTGCGGGTGCAGAGCCCCCTGTCTTTTACCGAGCTCTCCCACCTGGCAGTGCCAAGCTCCTCTCACAAACACCAGCTGCCACCCCAGGAAATCCGGACAAATGCCAAAATTCCCTTTTACAGATGGCAAAACTGGAGCTTTGGGAGAGGCAGTCACTTGCCCGATGCAAGCCCTGCCTCGTGCCCTCCAACCCGGACATGCTGCTTGACCACTTAGGAAAAAAAAAATAAAATATTAAAAAATCCCTAAATCTTCCCAGTTGCCGGGTTTTAGATGCAGATCCTTATGCAAAACCTCTGCTGGTTGTATAAATGGCTCCTGGCTTCTAATTAAGAGCTGCTTGAAAGTTAAATACCCTTGGCAGACCTGAATAATTTCCCGTTCCCATCCCACTTTCCCCGAATGACCCTTTAATCGGGATAACGCCGCGGGATCGCTGCCTGGGAGTGTGTTATCACCAGGAAATGCCGGCTGAGGGAGGGAGGAATGTTCTCTCAGGATGCTGCTTGGGAACGCTCCCATCTGGAGCTGGGGCTGGGAAAAGCTCCTGTTATTCCCTTTATTCCTGTTATTCCCTTTATTCTGTTATTTTCTCATTATTCCTGTTATTTCCCATCATTTGCATCCTGCTGGGAAAAGCTCCTGTTATTCCCCTTATTCCTGTTAGTTTTTTATCCTGTTATTTTCCTGATTATCTCTATTTTCCATTATTCTGTTATTTCCCATTATCCTGTTCCCATTTTCTTATTTTCCTTTTCTGTTTTATTTTCTGCTCGTATTATTCTGTGTCTTTCCACTTTTCCATCCTGACTCTCTGTTTCATTATTTGCCCATTATTCTGTTTTTTTCCATTATTCTGTTATTTCCTCGTTATTCCTTATTCTGTATCCATTATTCTTATTCACGTTATTTATTTCCATCTGTTATTTTCCATTATTTCTGTTATTTTCCATTCATTCATTTGTTATTTTCCCATTATTCTGTTATTTTCCCATTTATCTCAATTTTTCCCGTATCCCATTATTCCTCATCTCCCATATTTGCCATCGTTATGGGAAAAAGCTCGTGCTGTATGTGCCCTTTATTTCTTGTTTCCCATATTCATTATTTTCCCATTATTCCATTATTTTCCCAGTTATTCCTGTTATTTGCCATTATTCCATTTTTTCCATTGATTCCATTATTCCATCGTTTTTGTCCGTGCTCGGGGGATATCTGGGGGTGGGTCTGAGGTGCGTTCATCTCGTGTCGTTTCCCCCACCCGCTCCCCGAGGAGCTCTTTACACTCTCTCCTGATCAACAGCAGCGATGCTGTGATGGTACAAAACACCAATCCTGGCTGGATTCCCTCTGCCTGGAATTTTATTTTTTTTTAATGGATTTTTAAAGAATTAAAAAAAAACCCAATAACCCAAAGTACAACAAACCGCGCGTTTTCAGACCCTGTTTCCAGGCCTATAAATATTTTTTAGGGCTGAGCGCCACTGCCACCAGAGAGGTTTTGCCTCGGTTTCTTATCGCGAGGCAAAAATTAGAAACGCAGGAAACAGATTTTTTGCCCAGATGGTGCATTCTCCAGACAGTAAAAAGAGAAAAAATGACCGCCAGAAGGAAAAGGCCAGCTCTGGAGAGGCCAAAACGGGAAACTCTGGCACGGAGTGTGGGGGAAAAGTCACTCGAACTCTGTTTGCAAAGAGGGAACGGTCCCTGCGGAGCCAAAGTTTTGGAGTGGAACGGGCGAGGTTTGGTGGGATTTTTGGGATGGGAATTCTGTGGGGAGGGACGCGTGGAATCCAAGGAGCCTGATAGCTGTCCCTGGATCCGTGGGAGTGTCCAAGGCAAGGCTGGAGTACCTTGGGGTGGTGAAAGATGTCCCTGCCCACAGCAGGAGTGGCACTGAATGGTTTTTAAGCTCCCTCCTGACCCAAACCCTTTTTGTAATTCCACAATTCATCCACGGAATTACATTTGGAACCCTTCCCCCTGCTCCGTGCCACGATGGTGGAAGGCACATTGGGTCAACAGCTTGGAAAACAACCCCAAAAAAACCCAAGCATGGATCCCTGCAGCATTACCAGACACCGCCCGCTAAATCCCAGCGAGCCCAACGGGGATTTACCGGGGGATTACCGAAAGCCACACTTTCCCTACGAGCAGCAGTCCCGGCGGGAGGCACAGCCCCGCCAAAGGGAACGATTCCCGGCGTTGTTTTCCAGGCAGGGCCATGTGGGATGCGGGAGGAATGCGGGAGGCAGGGAGGGAGGATTCTTCTTATCGGGCCCAGGAGAGCTGAGCCAGGCAAAAAGGCTCGGGAGGAGCCGAGCCAACGGAGATCACGGGCACGGGAGGTATGGGCAGGGCTGGGAGGGGTGGAGGTATGGGTGCTGCAGGTTCATGGGTATGTGCGGCTGCAAGGTATGTGCTGAGTCGCTGCAGGATTCATAGGCTGCGTGCTGCAAGGGGCTATCGGGCCAGGTGCTGAGTGCTTACGGGTGGGGTGCTGCAGGGTTCGAGGTAGGTGCAGGTAGGTTGCTGCAGGTTCAGCTGGGTTATGGGGTGCTGTAGGTCTAGTAGGGGTGCTCATGGGCAGTGAGTCTGGGGCTGGCAGGGCTGGTTATGGGTGCTGCAGCTATGGCAGGGCTGGGTATGGGGTGCTGCGGGTATCAGGGCTTATGGTGCAGCTAGGAGCTTTGGGGGCTCAGGTGGCTGTAGGTTATGGGGTGCTGCAGGGTTATGGTGTGCTGCAGGGTTAGGGGCTGCTACAGGTTATGGTGCGCAGAGCCCAGGTGGCACGTGAGCAGCTCAGGGTTCCCAGTTGGAGTGTCCCCAGCCTGGGGCTGTGTTCCCAACTCAGGGTGTCCCCAGCTTGGGGTGCCCTCAGCCCGGGGTGTGCAGCCGATTCCGCAGCTCAAGATTCCAGCGGTGTGTGTCCCAGCTCAGGGCTATCGGTGTCCCCATCTCAGAGTGTCCCTATTTCGGGGTGTCCCCAATGTCCCTCGGGGTGTCCCAGCCTGGGCTGTGTCCCCATTGGGGTTCCCCAGCTCAGGGTGTCCCCAGCCCGAGGCCGTGGTTGTCCCATCACATCCACTCCTGGACAGCCCCACCCCAGGAATTGCTCAGGCATTGCTAAGGAATAACCCAGGAATTGCTCAGGAATTGCTCAGGAATTGCTCAGGAATTGCACAATTCCCGCAAAGTTGGGATCAGCCCTGCCCTGTTCCGTGCCCCACAGCGCCGGGGACGCGCGGCCGAGGAGCCACCGCTGCACCACCGAGCGAGGGCCTTCCCTACAAAATGTCCCCGTGATTCCTGCCTGGAATCCACCACGAAGGATCACAAGCACCTTCCAGCACGGCAAAAACAAAAACAAGAATAAATCCAAATCCCCCCGAGCTGCCGAGGGACGCCAAATCCAGGGCAGAGCCGGGGAGCTGCTGCCCTGACCCGTCAGCTCCGGTGTCACCGTGCCCGGGGCACTGAGTGGCCCTGCAAAGCCACCAGGATGGGCGATGCCCAGCGGGGAAATGCAGGTGTGGGGTGCACGTGGGGACGGCGATTTTGGGGCTGTTTTTTAATGTGGTCCCCGTTCCTCAGAGCATCCTCGGAGCCGGTGACTGCCCGGTGTCACCAGGAACGCCCCCAGTGCCCTGTCCCCGTCCCCACACGGGCTCCCAGCGGTGCCGAGCCGAGCCGAGCTGTTATTCCCACCAGACCCAGCCCAGGTGTCGGGAACAGCAGCAGCACAGCCCTGCCTCACCCTTCCCACCCTCCTGCCCAGCCCACGGCAGTGCGCCCGGGGCCGGCGGTGCCCGGGTCTGGTGACACCGTGACCCCCTCCGTGCCACCCTCGGTGCCACCCACCCCTGGATGGGCACAAGGGGCTGGCAGCAGCTCCCTCCGCTCCTTCCCCAGCCTGACAATAATTTTCCTTACATAACGAGAGGATTAACGTTCGCCTTCCAGCTGCTTCCCACCCGGCACGGACGGCGCTGGGGGGTTCCACTCCCCACTTCCATTCCCTGAGGAATGGAGATACCAAACCCCCCCGTGGATTTCTCTACCCGTCCCCACCCTCCCCATCATCTTACCCGAACCCCAAAATCTGCCGAGACCTACCTCCATGGCGGGCAAGCCCGGGGTGCCCCGGGGCTACTTGGCGTGGGCTGCCCGGCCGTGTCCCGCGTGCCCTCCCGCGTGTCCCGCGCCCGGCAGCGGCGCCCGGGCTGCCATGGCACGATTCCCGGCCGGGAAAAGCGGCAGCGAAGTTTTGGGGGAGCAGCAGGGAGGAAAGAGGAGGAGAAGCCTCTTGCGGACCCCGTCAGGGCTGGCCCCGCGTCCCCGGAATGCTCCCGGCGCGTTCCCGACGCGATCCCGGCGCGCAGGGACGGAGGCGCTGGCTCCGGCGGGATTGCCGACTCAGGAAATCTGCCCGAGCTGTTTACAGCTCCCGGCGAGCGCAGCTCTCAGGGCTGTAACGCAAAACCCCCCTCCGTCCCCGTGCCGGGATATTCGCCCGCCTCCAGCCCCATCCGCTGCCCGCGCCCTGACGCAGGAGGTCGGCACGGGCTGCTGTCATCCGCTGTGTCACAGAGCAGGGCACAAGAGCCGGGAAAGACGGGGGGAGGCGTCCAGAAGGGAAAATCGCGGGTGGAAAACAGCCCGGAAAAAAAAATCCCGCCACCGTGCAAAGAGCTGGGCAGCCTGAAAGGGTTAAAACCCGCGAATGGGCTGCTTGTGGCAGCACCGGGAGGGGGCTGGGACCCAGAGCTGGATCTGTCCCTGTCACCCCGTCAGAGCGGGAAGGGAAAGGCTGCGCTGACCCCATTCTGCCACGGGGGAACACGCGCGGCACAGAAAGCACGCCCAGCTGCTGACCGGGCGGGGACAGCCACGGCAATCCCGGGGGGGACACACCGGACAGACGGACAGATGGACACAGAGCGGGGATGGCCCCGAGCGGACCGACAGGGACCGCAGCTCGAATGTTCGCCTCAGCCCGGGGCTGCACGGAGCGATTCGGGGAAGCACAATGGAAACCCCAAACGCGGCTCCCCGCAGCTCTCTGCTTTAGTTTCTCCTCAGAAAGCAGCAGCAGCAGCTCGGGTAGAATTTGCAGGCACCGAGGAAGGGCCGGAGCGATGAGCTGACCGTGACCCAGATCCATGGATAATGGAAAAGCCCAGCCCCGGGCTATCCCCGTGCCCAGCCTGGCCCAGCCCCGCTCAGGGCGCTGCCCTTCGCCTCCCGGGCTGTCCCCGTGCCCATCCCCGCTCAGCCCGGCACTCTGGAGAGCTCTGGGATGGAACTGGAGCCCCCCAGCAATGCCAGACCCTCCCGGGGCAGCAGCGGTGCCCAGCGTGCCCTCCCCGCAGGATGAGATAAGGCAGAGCTGGAGCAGCCTCTCCCGGCCCAACCCACCACGTGAACCCAAAATCCTCGTCCCCTTCCAGCTCCGACCCCGTCCGCCCCCGCAGGAACGGGGAAGAGCCGATTCCCGGTGGATTCACCCCAAAACCCGGTCATGCCTACCCTGCGGTGCTCAGCCGTGCCGGGACAGGGTGGGGACGGGGCAGAGCCTCCTCCCGGTGCTGCACGGAGCCGGGGGGTGACGGTGACACCGCCGAGCTGCCACCGGGACCGGGACCAGCCCCACCCGGGGCTCCTCGCCCCCTCCCGGGCAGGGGAGCGCTGCTCCCGGTGCATCCCTCAGATCCCGGAGCGGGATTTCAGCAGCCTGGCCGAGCCCTGGGCTGCGGACGCCTCTGCCATGACACGGGGCAGATGACCAAGGCCGGTCAGCCCGGGTATCTCCCATGGCATCACTTCTCCTTTCAGCAGAGGTCACTTCCCATCGCCCTCAGCAGGGCAGGGACAGCCCCAGCTGCTGCAGGAAGAACCCTTCTTACTTCCCATTTCCCTTTTTGGGGTGCTGCGGCCATCCCCGGAGCCCAGCTGCTGCTCCCCACGGCGGTTTTTGGGGTTTAGGATGGGGTTTGCCCATCCTGGGAAGGACTGCAGTGTGCCCTACACCCCCTGGCAGCTCAGAGCACTCCACAAACCCCTCCTGCCCCGTTCCTGGCCTTGGGGAAAGAGGGAGGAGCAGGAATTTCCCAGGGGAGGCTGATGGAGCAAGGAGCTGATAACGGCCGAGCTGATAACGGCCGGGATGTGCCGTGCCCGTCCACACCACGCAGAACCCGGTGGTTGCTCCAAATTCCACCCCACATCCTCCGAGCTGGGGACTGTCCCTGGTGCAGGTCACAGCAAGGGACAGCTCTGCGGGGACAATTCAGTGACCGCCGCTCGTGGGTGAAGCCGTTCAGGGCCCCCTGCCCGTGCTTGAAGAGTATTTGGAAAAATTCCCGACGTTGCTGTCGGAAGGAGTAACCCCGGGAGCTCCAGTGCCCGCTGGGTGAGACGGCATTAAACCCTCGCAGGGGCTCAGCAGGAGGTTCAGCACCTCCAGCAGGGTGTTTGTGCAGCCACGGGGGGATTTTTGGGGAAGGATTTGAGGGGGAAGCGGGCAGAGGCCAAGCCGCAGCCACAGAGAGGTGAGAAGTCACCGACAGGACCCTCAGGAGCCAAATCCCGCTCCCAACCCCCAGCAGCAGGCACGGCCTGGAGGGATCACAGCACAAACCCTGCGCCCCAAACCTGCCCCACACCCTGGGCAGCCGCCCCCAAATCCCCTGGGCTGGCGGTGCTGCCTGCCGGGAGCGGGAGCTGCTGGTGGGCTGCCATCAGCAGCCATATGTCACCGAGGGCTGAGGAACACGACGTTTTCTCCGCTGAGGGGTGAATCAGTCCCCGAGTCTGATATTCTGAATTAATGAAGCAGTAATCTCGGGCGCCTTTGTCTTCCCAGCTATTATCCGGAGCCAGCGCCATCCCGACGCGAGTGCCAGCGCGTTCCCAGCTCCAGCTCCTTCCCTGCCACGTGTGGGGAGCTGGAGGCGGCAGGTGGGAGCTCACCTGGGCTCTCACTCCTCCAATTTCCCCTGAAATCCCTGCTGTTTGTGGGGTCTGAGGTGTCAAAGGGATGTGCCAGGGGCTGGGGGCTGCAGGGAGGGCACCTCTAAAAATCCCTTTTGCCTGTTTTGCCTCCTTCCCTGGAATCTGAGCAGGAGAACTCGCCGGGAATTTGGGTGGGAAGGGAGGAAAATCCTCCCGAGGGGATGCAGGAGATTCCACCAAACTCAGGAATACCAGCTGGGGAAACTGAGGCAGCCAAAAAGGGAAAACTCCTGCCTGGGAAACTCCTGCCCGGGTCAGGTGTGGGGCCAATCCACACAAAGTCCCTGTCCCAGTTCAGGTAACCGGAGCTGCGGGAGGCAGAAACCACATCCTCCCCCTGGAACCGAGGGCGGCCGGACGCCAGGAGGGCTGGAGGGAGCCGGGGCCGAGCTGGCCGTGCCCCAGGCGGGACCAGAGGCCTGGGCAGGGGACACAAACGCTTCCTGATGTCCCCGAGCTGCTGCAGGGAAGACTGAGCTGCCTCCCGGCCACCCCAAACCCTTCCGTGGCCACCCCGGGACGGGTGCTCGCAAACTCCGGGTTTCTCCCTGCTCCCTCTAATCCGTCTGGCCCTGATTTAGCCGCTGACCCGGGGGGAATCTAAATTTAGCGGGATGAATCCTGAGGGCTGGTGCCCTTCAGGCAGCATAGCAGCGAGGCTGGGGCTGCAGGGACAGGTCCCCCTGCACGGCAGAGCCCCGGGGACACCGGGGACACTGTCCCGGAGGGCTGGGGCAGGGACAGGGGTACCGAGAGAGGAGAGTGGAGCAGGGGAATGGTGCTCTCGGGTTACGATCCCATGAAAACCAGCGGCTCACGGTTCAGGGATGCGGCAGGAAGCTCCCCCGGTGCCCCCGGTGCCTCAGAGAAGCATCTGCTCAAGGGAGGGGCACGGAGGGGGAGGGCATGGCCAGCGGGGGCAGCTGGCGCTGTCACTTGCCCAGGGACACCGAGGGCAGCGCGGGCTCCGGCGGGGGAGGGGACACTCGGCGGGTCCGGAGCACTCGGGATCCACCCTTCGGGGACGCGGGGGGAAGGCGGCGGGAGACGGACGGACAGACGGACGGACGGATGGACAGACGGATGGACAAACGGCCCCCGGCCGCGGCGCGGAACGCGCCCTCTAACAGCCACCGCCCGCGCTCCCCCCCCGTCCGTCCCGTCCCGTCCCGTCCCCGCGGGGCCGAGGCGGCGCTCACCTGGACGTGCACCATGCCGCAATCCCCGCAGGCGTCCGTGCAGCTCCCGGGCAGCACCAGGCACAGCACCCCGCGGCCGGCCCGCTCCAGCTCCGCCCGCCCCACCGGGGACCGCGGCCCCCGGGGACCGGCCGAGCCCCGTCCGGCTGCGGGGGGCTGCGGGGACACCCCCGGCCGCTGCTCCCGGCGCCGGGGCCTCGGCGGCCGCTGCCGCCGCTAATTCCCCGTGCGCCCGCCCCTGGCTGGCGGGTCACCAGCAGGGGATTAGGGAGATCAGGAGAAAGCTCCCCGGCACGCTCCCGGAGCCGTGCGCCCGCCGTCACACGTGCCACCAGCACGGCCGCGTGGGGAGCGCCGGTACCGGCCGCACGCTGCTCCCGACGCGCCCCGAAAGTGCCACCTTGGGGTGAACCGGAGCCCTGCTCTGCGCGGGAGAGCGGATGGAAGGGATGCGGGGATGTTCCCGGTGCCGGGGAAGGAGCTCTGGCAGCTCGGATCTCCGCGGGACGCACGGGAGAGGGGATTTTAGGGATGCAGGGTGCTCCCAGTGCCAGGAAAGCAGCCCTACCAGCTCGGAGCTCCGTGTGACACATGGGAAAGGTGATTTTAGGGATGCAGGGATGCTCCCAGACATGGAGCAGTAACTCCTGTAGCTCAGAGCTCCGTGTGACACACAGGAGAGGTGATTTTAGGAATGCAGGGATGCTCCCAGACATGGAGCAGGAGCTCCTGTAGCTCAGAGCTCCGCGGGATGCATGGGAGAGGCGATTTTAGGGATGCAGAGATGCTCCCAGACATGAAGCAGGAGCTCCTGTAGCTCGAGCTCCAGTGTGACACATGGGAGAGGGATTTAGGGATGAAGGAATGTTCCAGACATGGAGAGCAGCTCCTGTAGCTCGGAGCTCCGCGGGACGCATGGGAAAGGTGATTTTAGGGATGCAGAGATGCTCCCAGACATGAAGCAGGAGCTCCCGTAGTCAGAGCTCCGTGTGACACACAGGGAGGATGTTTAGGGATGCAGGGATGCTCCCAGACATGGAGCAGGAGCTCCTGTAGCTCAGAGCTCCACGGGACGCATGGGAGAGGGGAGTTTAGGGATGCATAGATGCTCCCAGACATGGAGCAGGAGCTCCTGTAGCTCAGAGCTCCGTGTGACACACAGGAGAGGTGATTTTAGGGATGCAGGAATGTTTCCAGACTTGGAGTAGCAGCTCCTGTAGCTCGGAGCTCCGTGGGACACATGGGAGAGGTGATTTTAGAGATGCTGGGATGCTCCCAGACATTAAGCAGGAGCTCCTGTAGCTCGGAGCTCCATGTGACACACGGGAGAGGCGATTTTAGGGATGTAGGGATGCTCCCAGCGCCAGGAAAACAGCCCCTCCAGCTCGGAGCTCCGTGTGACACATGGGAGAGGTGACTTTAGGGATGCAGGGATGCTCCCAGACATGGAGCAGGAGCTCCTGTAGCTCGGAGCTCCGCGGGACACATGGGAGAGGTGATTTTAGGGATGCAGGAATGTTTCCAGACATGGAGTAGCAGCTCCTGTAGCTCGGAGCTCCGTGGGACCCACGGGAGAGGGGATGTTTGGGATGCAGGGATGCTCCCAGACATGGAGCAGGAGCTCCTGTAGCTCGGAGCTCCATGTGACACACGGGAGAGGCGATTTTAGGGATGTAGGGATGCTCCCAGCGTCAGGAAAACAGCCCCTCCAGCTCGGAGCTCCATGTGACACATGGGAGGCGATTTTCGGGATGCAGGGATGCTCCTGGGAGGAATTAGGGGGTGAAGGGGGGAAGAATCGGGTATGCCAGGTCCTGGCAGGGTCTATGGGGTGAGGAACTCATGCGGAAGGAGGGAAAAAGAAAAAAAACAACCTGCAGGAACTTAATTAATGTAAAAAAAAATTGAAAGGAAAAAAAAAATCACTAGCTGTTCAAACAGCTCTTTGTGAAGG